>PVJL010004841.1:104240-120803 GCA_004026885.1 Lyroderma lyra
AGTGAGTCAGGAGGGTGGAGCAAGTAAAGCCCAACAGACCAATCAGGTTCAGATTTGGCCATGTGGGGGCGGACACAACATAGGAAAGATGGCGCCCACCAGCTGGCTGCATGGGAGGAGGGCACACCCAGGAAAAATGGCAGCTGTCCTCCAGCCCTCACCCCATAGCCACCCACCTCATTCTGCCCTCCCCCCATATGACTCCAATGCCCCTTGAGTCACTATCCCTCTGCCAGAGCCCAGGGTGAGGATCCATGAGTACTCAGGAGTCTGCATGGGCACTTTAAAAGGACGTCTGGGTTTCCCAGAGCCTTCCGTCCCAGCCAGACGGTCGGAGTCCCCGCTGTTTTCCAGTCAGATGTTGTGGGGCTCCTCGTCCCAGCACCAGCGCTCCAGGCTGGGGTCCCTCGCTCCTCGGGGGGGGAGGGGGGGACCTCCAGGGCTGAGAGCTCCGTCCTGACTCTGCACCGCTGCCGGGGGTCTGGCTCCTTCTGTGTCTGCACCCCTCCTACTGGTCTCGCCGTCGCCTCCTCTTGTTTGTGTCCTTGGTTACAAAGCTTCTGTTCAGCTGGACCTCAGAGCGTTCTCCATGTTGGCTGCTCAGGAATTTAGTTGTAACTTAGCAGGCTCCGGAGCGAAGCAGGCCCGGTGTCTACCTCCTCCGCCATCTTGGATCTCCCCTAGTTCTCATTGCTTTTTTGAGAGAGACAAAGCTTTTCTTGGTACTACATTATAAAAGGAATTTCTCAAATTGGAACTCATTCAAGGTGCTAACATCAACACCACCTCTGTATTTCATTCAGATCTGTCCTCAAACATTGTGTCCTCTGAGTTCTTGCCTGACTGTCCCATCTGAAACTGTACCCTGTACTAGGCTGACCAGATGTCCCATTTTAAATGGGACAGAGAACAATGGTACTGTCCCATTTCAAACAGGCCACTGACACCTTGAATTTAGCCCAGTGAGACCAGCCTGACCACACATACCATTTGAAACAGAACAATACCTTTGTTTTCTGTCCTGTTAAAACAGGATGTCTGGTCAATCTAACCTGTACCCAAGCACTAGAGAAAACAGAGGGTCTGATTCTGTGTTTGGACCTGCTTTCCCTTGGTGACATTTGAAGGTGATATCTTCAGTTCCTGTCAGAAATAGGCATGAGCAATAGCATACAAAGAACCTTCTGCATTGGCTCAAAAACTGGTGCTGAAGACATTGTCCATTGTTCGTTCAACAAGTACTTACTGAGAACCCACTTGGAGCAGGGCACTTTTTGGGCAGCAGGAACTAAACAGGTAAAGTTCTGGCTATGGGAACTGTACTTTTGTGGGACAGAGAACAGATAAACAAATAAATATGTTATATTCTCAGGTAGTGACAGGCACTGGGAAGAAACACAAAGCATGTAAAGGGATACTGCATGCTGTGTTCGTGGTGGTTCAGGATGCCTGCTTTGCACAGCTCCGCTTTCATCTAATGCCTTTTCATCTGACGACATCACCTTTTCCTTAGCAACGGAACACAGAATAAACATGACAGAACCAAATACCTTTCACCAAGTTGTCCGCGAAGGATGGCAGGAAAATCTTCTGCTACTATTTGCAGCAGAGGCTTTTGCCAAATTGTTCATAACAAAAATAACAATTGTACCAGCCAGGTCATTTCAATGGTAAATTCTAATCTGAACTTAAGCCACTGAATCCAAGATCTTTCTGAATTTCCCAGATGCCAGAATAGCTCATATATGCAGTGTTTCGATGGGCCACACCCTCAACCAGAGGCAATAGAACTGGTGGTTAGGAAACAGAGCTCTGCAGCCAGACGGCCTGGCTCTCCTCTGTACCCCTAAAACGCCTAGCTGGGTGATCTCAAGCAAGCTGTTTAACCCCTCTGAGATTGGTCTCCTTGTCTCTAAAATGCAGGTAAATACCTCACAGGGTTGTGGGGAGGGTTCAATTTGTTACTCTATGTACAACACTTAGAACACATCTGACGTATCACACTTAATGAGTGTTCGTTATTATAACTCCCAATTTTCAGATAAGCAGAGGGAGGCTCTGAGAGGCTAAGTAACTTACCCAAGGCCATACAGGTAGTAGGTGGCAGCTTCAGAATTTGAATCTAGGATTTTCTGACTCTAAACTTATGCTCTTCCTGCCATGACTACATATCTCACCAATCTCTAGAAATTAAAATAATGCTCCCTATTAGATATCTAGGTCCAAACAAGAGTAGCCGAACAGTCAGGAGCAGTCATGAGAAACTAGGGTCATAAATTACCCTAGTGAGTGATCAGCAATATTTATCAAATGATGTGCCCACGGCCTCCCACTCAATGCACAGCGATAACTCAAAGCAAATGGATTTTCCCTTTGCCTAGTTATTGACTTCATTCCTTCATTCTTTGTTGTTGTTGTTGTTGTTGTTAGTATAACATTTACTGAGCTGTGGGCGATTCACAGAAACAGATGACATGATTCTGCTCTCAGGCTTGGGGAGGAAAGGGCCAAGAACACATGCAAATGACAAACCAGTAGAAAATACAATTGGATGATCAAGATGGCAGGCCATCTTGGGACTGGAATGAGAGTAACAGCATGGTTGGTCCAGAGTGAGACAAGCCACAAAAGGTTTGGTGCAGGTCCCGCAGGGAGTAACCAACGCTAACCAGCCAGGAGTTCTCTGAAAAAATGATGTCACATGTAAGCCCTAGAGAGGGAAGGTATACTGAACAAGGTTACCTGCAAAAACATTGCAAGTTCAGTGCATGTGTTGGGTGTGAACTTTTTGCAGTGGATCTATGTTTGTCAAATATGTTTTAATCCATCCTTACTTTTATGGGATGGAATTTGACACCCTCATGCTAAAGGATTTCATTGGTTCAGCAGCTGTGTTAGTCTGTGGTCATAAAATGGAAACCACACCAGTTATTTTAACAGAGTACATTTAATATAAAGAATTGTTAACCAGATGTAGTTGTTAACCAGATGGAGAGGTAACTAAGCGTGTAAAAAGAGAACTCCACAGTATCATAAAGTGGCACCTTCCACCTCTATGGGGGACAGGAAAGAGGCTGGGACGATTAAAGCTTAGAAGCTTGGAGGAGGAGTGCCTAGGGATCAGGTCCCAGACCTCTAAGGAGGGTGTGTTGGCCCATCCTGTAATCTCTTTGGGGGACACAAGGAGGCAAGGGCTGGAGAAGTTGCAAAGTGAACTCAGCTGCTACTGCAGGAAGGTAAGGAGCATTGCTGGTGTGCTGGTCACAGGAACAGGAAGCAAAGAGCCACAAGGCAGCAGACAGGAAGAAACAAGTCCCTCCTTCCTCCCCCGTGTCTTGTCACTTCTTCCTAACACTCCTTCGGCAGAGCCTCATGTGGAGCCTGTCGGCAACACAAACATGAATACAAGGCAAGGATGGATATGGCCTCATCATCTCTGGAAGACAGATGCAGAAACCAGAAAGCATAATAGGTGTGTGTGATACCGGAAGACTGAGCAGGTTTGTTGAAGGGAGCGCTGAATTAGAGATGATTCTTCTTAACGAAGTGAACGGGGAAGTCTTTGTAGATAATTCCTGAGCTGAACCATCAAAAGTGAGCCTTGCTGGTGAGATAGACTTGGACACTAAGAGAACAGGCCACGTAAGAGAAACCTGGACAAAGACATAGAAACAGGAAGGAACCGGGTCCATTCAGAGAGCATGAACATAATTCAGCCTGGTTGGACTGTGGGATAAGAAATGGATGTGGTAAGAGTAAGGTTCATGAGGTAGGCAGGGGTCAGATCACGAAGGCTTCTCAATGCCCGCTGAGTTGTTGGAACCCTACCCTAGAAGCAGTGAAAGCTTTAACCTCAGGGAGTAACATGAACAGGATTGTGGTTTTGAGTGGTCACCGCTGAGGCGTTGAGGAGAATGGGTTGTGGAAGGACCAAGGGGGCCAGTTAGGAGACGTAATATTACAGTTGCACACGGCTGAGAGCCTGATGGATGGCAGTAGCAATAGGGATGGGCTGGAAGGGACGGACAGGAGAAATATGAAGCGGGTAGAAATGAAAGAAGTGGGAATCACAGTGAGGAAAGAACAGAAGGGTCTGTGTCGGTGCCTCAGGTCCCTGGATAGTGCCATTCTCCAAGATGGGAGGTTAGCAGAGTTTGCCCTGTGGGTAAGGAAGGAGACAAAGAGGATAAGGTCATGGCTTAAGCCAGTACCCAAGGCTGCAACATTTCAAGTGATGAGATCATTACCTTAACATGTAGTCGAGTTGATGTTGAACTCATCTTTAATAGGACTCCACAGACCAGATGAGATCGGCTACTGCCTTTAAAGGGCTCGTGAAGAAGATGGAGACATTCAGCAATTCCAGGAAGGAGCTCCAGGATCTTTGGCGCTCACAGCAGTTGTCGTCATCATTTCCCATCTACCATTTCCCCGCCATCTGTGCCCGTGATGACATTGAGGCCAATGTTGGCAATATGGCAGATGACCTCAAAGACTGACAGGTAAATGGATTTGTCCTGGTGCTTAATGACTAATTTCTTAATTTAACTGCTGATCTGAAATCTCCTAAGTGGATGTCCAGAAAACTCTTCGTAAAATATGTTACATTGCGCCTGAAGTGAGTTCAGATCTCCGATGATGGTGTTCTTGAGAAGGACTGTGGTTGCGTTTTAGTCTCCTAAGGACAACTGTCATGATTAGAGTCTATAGTTTCCTTTTCTCACATCTTCACCCGCAAAGCCATTACAGGCGTAGACGTGATAGAAAGCCAGCATTACGATCGAATTGCTGTATTTAAGGGTTTCTGAGCTTCTTTGGTACTTTGTCTTTTTTATTCATTCAAATCATTTTCCTCTAGATACATTGTTGCTTGAAAGGAAAGATGAGGGAATAATTTGTGGGTGCACAGGAGGACCATGGATGTCCCGCCATCGGCAGGGGACCACCTCACCTGTCTTCTTCTGTTCCCTCCTGCACTTCCCTTCATACATCTTCACCCACGCAGCCCATTCAGCAGTGCTCTCCCTGCAAAGCCCGGCTCCACACCACCTCTTTCTCCCCAGGTACCCAAGCCCCCTGCAATCCCATAACTCCTTCCACCCTTATGTGTCAGTATTGGGCACGCTGTCCTACCTTCCTTGTGCATAATCTGTCTCCCTAAATAAAGTATAAATCCCAGGAGGGCAGACCCTCTCATTTCGTTACCTCTTTATGTACTTTGTGCATAAATGACTTCGGTGATGGCTTTGACCCACGTTTTCCTGGGCTAAGCCTTAGAAGTCACCGGATATTTATTTGGTGGCTAATCCCTGACCTTTCTGCTGTTTATACCTATGCCTCCATTTAGCTCCAGAACAGTGGTCCCCAACTTTTTTCCACTTGTGTACCCCTTTTAAACCCATTTCTATAAATTATACCCCTTGTTTTTTAAACAGCTGTTTTTAAATACTGACACTTTTCTTCAGTGCCTATCTTAATGGAAAGTAGTGGAAATGAGGTCATAATTAGGAAAGAAAAATTACTACACTAAAAGGGCAACCCACAGATTTAATTTTACAATATTCATAACAGTTAAAATATAAAGAACCACTTGAAAAGAATCATGATTAAAGACAATGCCCTTACATTTACTCAGTCAATAATTTAATTGATCAAATAGTCTGGCTACAGATGTATTTATATGTTTGGGGAATTTCTAGAAACATTGCGAATGGCTTGTTCTGAAACTGTGTGTCATGACTGGTAGCAGAGCGGTGTGGGGGAAGGGTCATGGCCACGGCCTCGCCACTCGTCATTCCCTAATGTGATCTAAGTTTGAAGTGTCTCCATGAACGGTGATTCCAACTTAACATTCATTGTTCCATAACTAACATTCTGCATTTTTTTACTTTAGTTGTTTTTTCGCCATTACTGATTATTTTTCAGTACCCTGAATGGCCCGGACGTACCCCTGGGGTACATGTACCACCTCTTGGGAATCAATGCTCGAGGGGATCTCACCACAGGACCCAGGCATTGAGGAAGCTGCTTCCTGTCTGTATTCACCCTGTTCATCTCATTTATTCCTCCACATAAATGAGCAGCCCTTCCTAATTTTGCACCATATTTATTAACTCTCTGTCTCCCAGTAACACCTCTTGAGGCAACACACAGTCTTGATAAATGGGATACACTACTGGTCTCAGAAGAAAATTAGCTGCCATAAAAGTTGACATGTTTAATTCATTAAGGAGATCTCTTGCCCCCTCCCACCCACACAACGGTCACTTGGAAACCAGTGTGTTCACTTTACGACCTCGTTTATTAGTGATGCCTTGTTTGATCTCTGAAATTTGTTTAGGATCTTTCGAGAAGGGCTCCTGGGTATCACTCCCTGACACCTTATGCACTAGCCTTGCACTCAAGCCCTGCAAATGAAGACTTAGGAAAATGCAGTTTTCATTTCGTTTAGGTTGTAGTTTCTTTTCCTATCCAGCTGGTGCCCGAGTCTTTCTGAACTCGTTTATATTGGCAGATTTTCTGAGCATTTCGGCAAGACTGTGTTGGTTCATTATCCCCACATTAAAAAAGAAGCAATTTACTGATAATAGAAAGAAAGAAGCTCTTTGGGGATACAGAGGTTTCTTAGAAAAGTCAGTATCGGAACAGAGTTCTAATATTACACTGTCTAATATTCTTTTCTCTTTTAGATAGTTCCCCCTGCCCCAGGAAATTAGAAGAGAAATATCTTCCCCATCTTGCTGTCAGAAGCAGACAGAATTTGAAAGCGCAGCAGAGAAAATGGGAGGAAACCTGTTTGCTGATCACTGTTCCTACCTGCTCAGGTATTTTATCTCTATCACAGAGGGTGAGCAGGAGAGATATACTCCATGGATTTTGTTGCTTCAACTCCTCCTTACCTCTCAGGGCCACAACTGTCATCACCCCTACTCTGCTAAGACAAACGTGTCATCTCCTACCTTTGCTTCTAACCTTGGTTTTTAGCAATAATATGTGTTGGGTGAAATGAGCTTTCTTTTCCCCTCCACCCTATATTTGAATTAGACATTGTCTATGTGCCAGAGGATGTGACAGAAGGTTATTTTCTAATAAGGGGATAACATTTGCACCATTATCTAGGCTAGTGGTACCTTCTGGGCTACACCAACACCGTTTTCAATTTATAGCTATTTAATGATGAGGTCAAATTTGTTAAGTACAGGCGTCATTTAAATTTCAGAGGAGATTGATCCAGTGTCTGGTGTTGTCTTCAATGACCTGATTTTGCTGCCTTCCATGGGCAAGCTTCATTATAAGACTGTCTTCCCTCCTGGTGTCAACGTGGCTGCAGCAGCCCCAAGCTTCACAGCCACGGAGCACACCATCCAGGAGAGAGCATTCTCCTTCCCAAGCATTTCAGTGAAGACATGGCCATCTCTGACCCAGTGACTGTGGCCACGGTGATGGGCTGTGCTGATTGGCTTAAGCAAATGTGCTGTGGGTCAGATCAGCTTCTCTGGAGGTATTTATGCTTCAGTACTCTTCGTAGTACAGATTGGACCTTCTCTCCCTGCCTGTCTAGATTATTCTTCAATCGGTCTTTTTTTTTTTTTTAAGAAGTTTTCTCCAACCGCTTGGTACCACCTTCTCTCCTACTCCCAAAGCACACTCTTGCATCCCTACTCACCCATTGAGATGTAATGTAGAAATGAATTCTCATGTCAGAACACAGACAAATGGCACCTAGAACAGATTACCCATTTTTAGGTTTCTTCTCCTTCATTACCTTTGCACCTAAAATTTGGCCAGCATCCCCTTTCAAGAGGTAAGCAAATCAACAAGAACCAAGATGCTTGAGACTTGAGTTCAGGGACTTGAATGGGAACCACAAATCTCACAGTGAAATCTAGTCAATAAGGGATGCAACTTGGGACATGTAAATTGTCTTGGTATTCAAATAGCCCTCAGGAGGTGAGATGTTTACCTGATTCTCAAGATGGGACGTCTCTCCCTTAGGGTCTTATACTCTTTGACTCCTCCAGGGTTCAGTGACGTGATGTGAAAATCCTTGTGGTCACTGTGAAACAGATTTTGGACATTTTTCCCAAAACTATTGTTATTATTATCATCTAGGAGATGCTCCAGCCACGTGCTCCTCTGGTTTGGGGTCCTGTTCGTCAGTGAATTTTTCCAAAGAACTCTTCCCCATCATTCCAAAAGCAGCTCTCTGAAAAAAAATCTATTTTACAGACATAGTTAGCAGTGACAGGAGTCAAAGAACCCCTCAGAAGGAACAGATGGTTACTTTCTGAGAAACAAATGCTTTATTTAAAAGCGTTTTCTATTCAAAGCATTAACCAAGAGAAACGGGTCCAACTCCTAGTTGTTGAGATCTCTGTCAGTTGGTTCTTTACTAACATTGATATAAAAGATTTGGGTTTACTGTAAAAATTTTTTATTAGCTCATTAAGATGTAGTGCTTTTCAGCAGGTGCTTGAATGAATAATGAATGGCCAGACGGATGGATGGGTATGCCATAAAGCAAATAACCTAAAATACTGATGCTAGAGTCTGGGTAGTAGTGTGTTGACTGGGGTTCACTGTCTAATTCTTTCATTTTTTTCTATATGTTGGAAAGCATTTCCCTCACCAAGTTGACTAAAAGATACTATTTTTCCTTCCTAAGCCCTAAAATGCCTAAAAATGGAACTAGAGAAAGGACCGGGCTTGAGACCTGGATGACTCCCAGATGGGTGGGTACAGAAAACTCCTGCAATTGTTATGTCACTGCAGATTTAATGCTCGCAATATGCTAACATCAGCACATTTTTATTTGGGGCATGAAATAATAATTTCATTATGACAGGCAATTAAAAATGGTGACTCCTATACTTGTCTCCATAACACATGTGCCAACTTTCTTATTCATTCTGGCATAGCGTGTGTGTGTGTGTGTGTGTGTGTGTGTGTGTGTGTGTGTGTGTTAGCAAGAGGGAGAGTTTGGGGGGACGGGGAGGAGGGTGCAGCAGGGAAAATAGTGCACATGTGAATCGCACAATCTTCTGCCCCACGGAAGTGACAGAGAACCTAAGAGAGTTTAAAATGGACTCTTCTAGGATGTAGGTGCTACAGAACTGCTGTGACAAACACTATGGCTTTAAACAATATAAGATGTAAGAGGGTTTTTTTTTAATTTTAATATTTATCAAAATAATAGTTGTACTTAGTCAAAATCAAATAATACAGAAGAACTCCCCCAAAGTGATACTTTCCCCAGCCAGCTCTTGATTTGTTTTCATCTCTTTGAATTGTTTCTGTATTTAGTTCTTCGGCTGGTTATTTCCAAGTATAATTACCACAATTATAACTCTGTATCCTGATTATCCCTGAGAGCAGTGGTTCTCAACCCTCCTAGTGCCACGCCCCTGTAATACAGTTCCTCGTGGTGTGGGGACCCCCATAAAGTTATTGTCGTTGCTACTTCCTAACTGTCATGTTGCTGCTGTTATGGATCGTCATGTAAATATCTGATACGTGTTTTCCGATGGTCTTAGGTGACCCCTGTGAGAGGGTCATTCAACCCCCAAAGGGGTCACGCCCCACAGGCTGAGAACTGCTGCCTTAGAGTCATTATCAATTATCTCATGAGAAATGGACATTTATCTCATATTAACCTCTTCTGTCCCATCCTCTTCCCACTATTTGGTATTCACATCGCTTTTAATTCTTCCATTAGTCACTTTTGTAACATCAAATAATATGACTAAGGTCTTTGTTTCCACTGACTTTCTCTGCGTCGTTCCAGCTTGGAAAGCAGCCTTCCCCCTCTACGTGGCTGCCGCCCCGACCTTCCATCGGCCGGCTGTGCAATCTCTCACCTGGGCCAATACTCACTAACAGTTGTATCTTGTCCTGAAATTTCACCAGTATTCCTGCTTTGTCCGTGGATTGACTCTGGATTTGAAAGTGAATAAATAGTGTCTACATTAGTATAACAATAAAAATCCAATTTACTGCTTGACCAAGTAGTGTATTTGGGTTACTTTTCATTTTCTGTAGGTTCAATACCGGGGTTCTTGAACTATTTTAAAGAGACTATTCCCAGCACCAAAGTCAAATAGATTTTCCTTTTTCTCCACCGTGGAATTTGCCTAAATCGACACCATATTTTGCTTTGCTTTGTATTGCATCAGACTTCCCTTACTGAGTTGTTTTCCCCAAGTCCTATGTGCACCTCTCTTGTGTGATAGGAAGGGGGCATTTCAGCTTTTCGTTCTATCTTCAATTATCAGCAGTTTCAGTGGCACATTTTATCCTGTTGAGACTTCCCTCCTGGTCCCATCTGGCCTCTTGCTCCAGTGTAAGCTGTCACTCTAGCTTTGCTGTAAATATCATCCCAAAAATTCCCATCATGGTTTTCCTTGGTTAAATTTACCGTTTCTTACTCCTGTGTCATCTTTCTCTTTTTCTTTTTTATTCCAAGTATCCTGGAGTATCTCCTCTAGTAACAAGTTGGTTGTTACTAGCTTCTCAAAAATGCTTTCATGCTTTAATCTCTCATTAGTGGCCAGGTAGAACATCTTAGGATGAAAATAATTTTCCGTAACATCTTTAAAGCAGTGTACCTTTTGTTTCCTAGCATCCAGCATTACTCTTTAGAAGTCTGATGACAGTCTGACTGTCTTACCTTTGCAGGTGAACTGTGGCATCTCTCCGAAATCTTCGGGCAGCTACTCTTTTTCATGTTCAGTAATTTTAGGAGGATATGTCCAGATGTAGGTCTTTCTTTAATTTATTGCGCTGAGCACTGTACCTAGTTTTCAGTTCTAGGAATTTCTCTTCTCTTTGTAATATAATTTCTTTCCTTATCTCTCTTCTCTTTTTCTGAGTTGCCTATTAATAGGATAATGGCTTTTTGGATTGCTCTTCTAATATCTCATTTTAACATTTCATATATCTTTAATCTCTTCGACTCAGACTGTGTTTTGAGAGATTTTCTCAACTTGAATTTTCAGTCCTTCAGTTGAATGCCTAATTTTAGGAATTGCTCTTTTAATCTCTGAGAGCTCTTTCTTTTTCTCTGATTGTCCCACTTTGTAGACAGTCTTGGCAACCGTGGAGGTGCACCGCTCAGATCTGCCCTCAAGCAGAACCTGCTAGAAGGAGAGCAGTTAACTTTGACAGACTCCAGGGCAGTACCTTTGGAACCCACTGCAGCATTCAACCTGAGCACCCTCACTCACTAGCAGCCTCCCAGGTGATGACTGAGCATGGTGGGGACTCCAGAGCCCCCTCATTTCTGCCAGATGGGAATATTTTGATGGGCTGATGGAGACTTTCCTAGCATGCACTGCAACCCGAAGCTCTTATTTCCATTGCTGTTTGCTTCCCCCTCCCCTTACAAAGCAGTTAGACCTGCATCGCAGACTGAAGGGTCTCCCTGCCCACACCTTATCTCTCCTAGGTAGTACCCCCAATTTCTTATACTTAGTACTTTATCTTGGCTTTTGCTTCCAGAGAACTAGAACTGACCGAACAGTCTATTCACTGTAAATATATTATCTTCTTATACCTCCCTGAACATTTTTTACTTATCCTTATAATGCCCAATCCATCCAACAGGGTCCAACAGGGAGCATTTTACCTGGTATACTGATCCGGTGGTTCAACTCACATTGCAGTACACTGAAATTAACTGGGAAAAAAAGATGCCATCACTAAATTTTTAAAAAGTAAAAAATGGGGTTAGGTGTACCTCACCCCAAAGTTTTCAGGGAAGCCAAAAATTTTGATAATTCTAAGAGATGAAATTATATGCAGTAGTAATGAAAGTATGATCCTGTCTCATCCGCTCCTGCATGGAATTTTCAAATTTTGAGGTCTCCCACAACCTCATTCACATAATCTGCAGCAGGCATCATGCAGTGCCTCGTGCTCCCAGTTACCCCAGTGCTTGCCCAGGGCTTGTCTTCCCACTGGATTGCCAGGATCGTTAGGGCCAGGGGCCAGGTCTTCTCTTCACCCCCTGATAGCACTAACGGTAATAATAGCTGCCGTTTCTTTATGGTGACTACACACCAGATAAGGCGGTGGACACTTTATAGCCGTTGTTCCATTTAACCCATGCAAAGGACCCCCATTTTACAGATGGAAACACTAAGCCTCAGAGAGCTCACGTAAGTGGCCCACAGTCCAGAGGGGATGCACGTCTGCTGACCCCCAGGATATGGGCTCTCAGTCATGTCCACCTACTGCTCCTGCCTAACCAATAGCTTGATTTACATCTACAAACAGGGCATAGAGACCTCATTAACCTCATGTCTTACTGTAGACTTGTGATGGGAAAGGAAATGTGTGGGGCTGAGGGAGCTGCATGCACATTAAAACAAACGATCATTCGGAAAGAAGCCCACTGTGTACCAATAGCCAAGCTTACTTCATCTGAAGCTTCCAGATCCTGCAGAGGTCTGATAATACATCACTTTTTAATCTTTGAGACACAGATGCTGATTAGGAGGCAAAACATAGCAAGTCTTTTCTTTTGCATCTTGTCACTTGCAGCCTGTGGGGCAGGGGAGGTGACGTGTTAACCTACACACACTTGTGTCCCAAAGAAACCCGCCTCGTTCTGCATCTGAGCGCCTCCTACCCCTGGAGAAGTAATTACACGAAATCGGTGACCACTTCTGGCGGCAGTTCAGGAGTCAGTGTTCTTTCTATGACAGAAAAGGTTTGGGGGGAAAGGAATCATCACCCTGGAATCAGAATAAATCCGTTTATACAGAAAATATGCACACAGGATTGGGCAGCGGGCACCTTTCATGGTCTCTTTTCTTTCCCCTCAGAATTCAGAAACACAGATTTTTACAACAAAGGTCAATCTTTTTGTTCTTAGAATTCCGTTGCATGTTGCACGTAGCTCATCATCAGCGATTGCTTGTGTGACAGCTACAACTGCCCATTCAGCTGTTTACGACAAAGTTAGCATTTGCCTGGGAATTAAATGTCACTGCTCCCTCTTCTGGGAATCCTATACCTATGTGAAGGCAACATTCCATTTGCTTTTCGTCCTAATCCTTCCGACCACCCCCCAAATGCCACACCACGCGTGGGCACCTCCCTAACTCATTCCCTCACGTCTTCCTCGTCCGTGTTCCGTCGCTGAGCACTCGGGCTGTCTCCGTGCCTGGGCCGCGTGGGTTATGCTGCAGTGCACATGGTGGGGGGGGGTGGCAAACACTCTCGTCAGGCTCCTGCGTCCAATTCTTTTGGATAAATACTCAGAAATGGGATTGCTGAGCTATATGGTATTTCTATTTTAATTTTGTAAGGAAACAATATTGTTTTCATAGCAACTGTGTTATTTTACGTTCCTGCCCACATCAACATACAGGTGGTTCCCTTTTCTCTACATCCTCATGAACACCCCGTATTGTTTTTGTTTTGATAATAACCCTCCTGACGAGGGCAAGGTGATATCTCACGGTGGTTTTGATTAGAACTTTCCTGATGATTAGGGATGTTGGGCTATTTTTTATGTAACTGTTGGCCATTTGTATGTCTTCTTTGGACAAATGTCAAGTGTTTTGCTCGTTTTTTACATCAGGTTACTTGTTTTATGCTTTTGAATTGAAGGGGGTTCTTTATATATTTTAGATACTAACCACTTGTCAGATATATGATTTGCAACTTGCCTTTTCGCTCTGTGAATGGCCTCCTTTGCTGTACAGAAACATGTTACTTTTATGCAGTTCCATTTGTCTATTTTTGCTTCTGTTGTTTGTGCTTTTGGTGTCATATTTAAGAACTCATTGCTAAGACCAGTGTCTTGAAGTTCTTTTCCTTATGTTTTCTTGTAGGAGTTTTGTAGTTTCAGATCTTACATTTAAGTCTTTAATCCATTTTGTGTGGTGTTTAGTAAGTTTCTTTAAAAAAAACAACCTAAACACTGTCCATTCTCTGGTCATAAACACTGCCCCACGGGTTTTGACTTCACCTCGGCCCTGCTCCTGGCCCTCTGAGATGGCCTGACCCATCCAATCATTAACTTTTGCATTTATTCTCTAGCTTTTGAGATAATTACTCCTCCAGACCACATACCCTTTCTTTTGGTTCACTGTGGTTCCACATGAATCCCACTGCTGGCTTTATGACCCTAACTGCAGCCCTGCCTCTGACCTTTAGGACTAATGTTTACATTTATTTACCATTTGAACTTGATTGTACTTAAACTTGGGTGTGAATCCTACCCTAGTTTTATCCCCAAGAAACTACCCCTGACAAAACACACTTGGCTGTCACCATGGCTACACCAACCCTAGCTGTCTCCTAAGTGAGGGGGGTGCGGTGGGGAGGAGGTGAGGGCTTCGCAAATGGGAAGTTTAAGATAATTCTCATTTTCTGCAGAAGGTATATTTATTGGCATGGTAAAAGAGTTGGCATCTGGGTGTGATTTCCAATCAAGAAAGTATAGAATTCATGGAAGAGCCATTTGACTTTCTAATGCGAGGTGATGAGCATGTCTTCTTGTAAATGCATTTTACAGAAAAGCGGGATGGCGCAACCCCAGGCTGGCAGTAAAGGCTGGTCCATCGGCCACCACTGGAGCTGCTCCATGCAGCGTTCCAGGGTGGCTTGATTGTGCAAAACAAATGCTAAGAAATAAGCTGTGATCTGCAAGATGATAGCGCCACACACCAATGCTTGGAGTTTTCTGGAAACGAGGGCCATACGGGTGCAGTTCCATCTTTAGGAGGACATGGGACGTGACAATCGGAGGGAACTTGTCCTGATGGTTGGTCCTATCCAAGATCTTTGCAGTCTGTGCATTCTCGGCATTTCTGACAGGCGGGGAAATGAGTCATTACTGTGTCTTATGTTAACTGTCAACAGGCAGAATTTGTATCCGGGAACTCACTTAACATCTGAAATAATTCCCTTTACACTGACATAGGAAAGAGAAATGAAAGGGTGCCACAAAAACTAAATGTTTCTGCTGGCTTGAAAGCATCTGCAGTCTGGTATTTCCATCCACGAGCATGGAAATATCGACCTTTGTGTTCTTCAGCATCAATTTTGTGTTATATAATGTTGTAGAGAATATTTCCCCCCGGTCAGTATGTAAACTCAGGCATTATGTAACCTAAAATGCAGAGAAGGGGGTGAGTGCTTTGGGCAAATACTACATCCCAGTCCAGGGAATCAGGATTGCGGTTCAGGACAGTTTTAAATCAGGTGGTGGTGGTGGTGGGCCTGATGGAGCAGGTGACACTCGAAGCAGCTGAAGAGGTTGGCCACGTGGCTATCTTGGACAAAAGGGCCCCATGCAGAGGGAACAGCCCATGGAAAGGCCCGCGGGCAGTGGTTATACGTGGAGTGTTCAGGGCACAGCAAGGAGGCCAGCGTGCCCAGACAGAGGCAGGCAGGCCCCCGAGGGCCTCACAGGCCAAGGGGAAGACTGTGACTTACTCGGAATGAAATGATAAATCACTGGGAAGACTTGAGCCGACACGTGACAGGGTCTAACATACCTTTGTGAGGAATCACTATGGTGGTTGTGTTGAGAATAACATTCCACCTTGCAATGGTTCTCTGAGGCTCCTAGAATTCCCATTTTACAAACGAGAAACTGAGGGGTAGAAAAGTCAAGTAACCTTCAATGAGTAGCGGAGCCCCGAATCCACCCCTAAACCAGGCATTGTCCAAGCCTGGACTCATTTCCTGACTGCCTTGAAAGACGAGCTCCTGGGTTCACTTCAGTTCAAGTTCATGAGGACTGCAAGACAGCTCTCAGGTGTAGGAAGAAGCAGTATGTTCTATTTAGCTTGGAATTTGGAAGCCTCCACGCCCCCTTCAAAAAAAAGTCATGGATTAATTTAGCAAATGACTCCTGAGTTCTTGTGTTGGTAGTCACCACACGAAGGGATTCAAAGTGCAAACTCCCCCCTAGGTAGCTCGCGGCCTCGAGGGGAGACGAGGATACTACACATGCAGCGAAGTGCAAGAACCACTTTGAAAACTCTAACGTGCAGGGGGGCCAAGGAGAAGTGGCCGTTCTGAGGTGGGGGTGACTTGTGGCGTGCGGCTCTCCACGTGTCCTTTCTCACGTCGAATGTTAGTCCTGTCTGTTGTTTGCTGGCTCTGGGTTTGGCTCCAACAGCTTAAAAGGAAAGATTTTGTTTTTCTCTCTCTCGAGGTACTTTCCGGGAGAAACAGCAAAGATTCCCTCTCTTCCGAAGCTTCCACTCTGGGTCTTGCCATTGGCTTTAGCTTTACGACTTCAGGGTCTCAGTTGAATTCTGTCCAGGACACATTGCACGTTGTTGGAAATCCAGTAAACAGAGGGGAACGGAAAGCTGCCTGTGCCTTTAAACTCTTGTTTCATGGTGTGTGTGTGTGTGTGTGTGTGTGTGTGTGTGTGTGTGTGTGTGTGTGTGTGTGTGTGTGTGTGTGTGTGTGTGTGTGTGTGTGTGTGTGTGTGTGTGTGTGTGTGTGTGTGTGTGTGTGTGTGTGTGTGTGTGTGTGTGTGTGTGTGTGTGTGTGTGTGTGTGTGTGTGTGTGTGTGTGTGTGTGTGTGTGTGTGTG
>PVJL010004842.1:0-17016 GCA_004026885.1 Lyroderma lyra
AAACATAAGTGGGCTAAACATATGTAGTAAAAAGAAAAAAAGATTTTCAAATTGGCTGACAAAGCAAAACCTAACTCAGTACTATTTACAAATAAATACAACTATAAGTAAGTGATTAAGAAATATTAAAAGTAAAAGTGTAGTCAAAAGTAAGCATGTCAATGCAAACAAAAAAAAGCAGACCTAATTTTTATTTAAGTAGAATTCTGGCCAATTTGCATTAAACAACACTAAGTTTAAATGCAATAGTGTGCAAATCCAATAAAAGATAATACATTGTGAGTTTATATGCACTAAATAAATTCATATAACAATCAAAGCAATAAAGAACAAAAGACATACATAGAAGAAAGAGATAATAATCCACTTCTCTCAGTACATGAAAGATCAAGTAAAACCATAAAAGGAAATGGAGAACTAAATAATATAATTAGTGAGTTAACTCTAATTAATGTATATCAAAGAGCAGTGGGCAGTGCTCTTTGTATCTCAATAACAGAACTGGTTTATTTGGGACAGCAATGTGCCTAGCTAAAATACTATATTCCCGACTTCCATGCATCTAGACATAGCCATGGCACTAAGCTCTAACTCTGAGGTGGAAGAAGTAGTATAGTATGGAACTTCTGGGAAATCACTTAGAGAAAAAGGCAGACCCTTTCTTTCCTTCCTTATCCAGAAAAAAAAAAGTGGATATGATGGGTGAGCTTTAGCATCATCTTGGACCATGAAGACATGGACATCCGAAGGGTGAATGTGAAAGATCTTGGGTTTCTAACAACTTTGTAAAACTACCATACTAGCCCTGGACTGCCTAATTCTAGATGCTTTTTCTTGATAAAATTTCCTTGTGTAGTTATGCTGTTATAGTTGGATCTCTGTTATATGTATCTGCACCTAACCCTAATAGATATAAACCTGCAAACAAAGAATGCCCAAAGAACATTCACCAAAATTCGCCATATATTTTAGGACATACACATACACAAACCAAACCCAAGAGAACAGATGGAGGGATTAGCCTAAAGCAGGAGAAGGGGCATCTCTTCCTCTGAGACTAGAAGGAGACCAGGTACATTTACAGGTAAGTTTATAGTTGTGGGGTAGAAAGTCAAGGGCTTTTCCCTCCTTATTACCTCACTTTTCTCTGAAATAGAAGCCATCAATGTTTAAAAGGCAGGGGAGGAAGTAGAGTAAGCCATGTTTGCTATTAACGCAGAAAAAGAAACATTAAATATATATAAATATTACTTCAGCTATTTTGTAAGTGGCTACATGTAAGATTCTATATAAAATAAACAGTGCATGAAAAAAAATTTTATCAGAAAGCAAATAATTTTCAACAAATTTATTTCTCTCTCTGATTAAAATTTAGCTTTATTATCTTTTATTTTTATGTTTCAGGGACTTTGAAGGCAACCATATCCATAATTTAAGAAATTTGACTTTTATTTCCTGCAGTTATTTAAATATTTTGTAAGTAATGTTTTATCCTTCTCAAATAATGTTATATCTCTTCACAAACAAAATGAATCATGTATGTGAACAGAAGCTAGGAAAACATGCATAGTAATTTTGGCAGATGTTTACTATTGACTTGAAGTTTTTTCACACTGAAGCACAGGGGCAAAACCATTTAAGTGCAAACTAAGGGTATCCACAGATTCACAACATACATGAATTATCACAGTGACGCTATGATGAGACATGTTTTTCTCAAACTTAGTAGTACTCATTTTAATGGAAAGAAATTCACATAGACCACGTAGAATCTGTCCCTGAATCTCAGTTTGAGAAACGCTAAGTTAAAGTCTTAATCTATAAGAATGTTTGCCCTTTGCAAATCATTACTGCAAAGATTGTGTATGAATGGTATGCAATCAAAATGAAAAAAAAAACCAAACCAACTGCAGAATGTTTACATCCCTGAGTATATAATTGTGGACACCAGAATAAACCTTAGAAAGTTATTGAGAATAATTTCTCCTTATACCTCTCTGGCCGGTATTACATTCACTTTGCCTCTTCCATGAAAGTGAAGGACGTTCGGACTTCCTTCAGTGTAAAAATTCAGCTGCCTTATTCACAATTTATTCTTTCAGAACCCTGCTTTCCAAACTGTGGGTTGCAACTCACAAGTGAGTGATGAAAGCAGTGTAGTATATGTCCTGACCAGCATCTTTTAAATGAAATAGCATTGAATAAAAGTATCAGAATGCAGTCTAATAATTAAATATATTGTTTTATAAATCTTTGATTGTGTGGTTGTATTATATGTGCCCATGTAAATAGCACTTTTTTTACTGTAGGCTACCATAGAAGTGTTGGAAAATTATCATACTAGAATACTTAGGAGCCCTGTGTATAGGCAATGCCATAGCTACTACTGAAACAACAATTTTTCTCCAATTATGCCTCCCCTTACAATGAGTTCAAGGCTACTTAAACTCTTTCTGAACTCTTCTGCAGTGAGTTCAGTAGTTTTCAGATGCAGGATGCTCTGTAAAATAGTACACCTTCATTGCTCAAAGGAAACCAAATCGCACCTAAAGAATATACAACAAATAGATATTTGAAAACTTTAGAACTTCCTTTTGATTCTACTTGTGCTTGTTTTTAAAGAAACCTCTGAATGAAGAAATCATTTATGAGTATCCTTTTGGCAAGTGCTTGTGCTTTTCTGGTCCAAGGATATGGGAAGAAGGTCATAAAGGTTTGGAGAGCTGGGAGGAAATAAATACTTTAAAGATGGTTCTGGGCCAATTTCCAAGCATGTCACACAATGTTGAAAAGACTTGGAAATCCTTATTCTGTGAGTGTTAGACCTTTATGCTAGTTCTTACACATGAGGAAGGTGCAAAAAGGAACTGTCAAGAGTTAACAATTGGATTCACCATTCCAAACTAGAGATCTAAATTGGTCCAGCTTAGATTAGACTTCCTTAGGCAACTCCAACCTAAATTACATCAGCTACCAAATGTGCATGAGCGATATCACGTCGGGGATATTTTGTTAGGCGGACATGCTATGCTGACTGAGGAAGCCACTCTGAAAGAGCTCCCTGCGCTCTCAGTTTGTATGATATTCAGTCTGTGTTCTCAAGAGTTGAAATTTTTTCACTATTTCCGTTGCAAATCTCTTCTTTATTTCACTTTAAAATTTGAATAATATTTCATTTTTATCATCATTAAAAGATTTGGGAAATTTAAAATTAAAATTAGATTGAGTAATTTATCATACTACGTCAAAATATTTAGATGTGAAAATTGCACCATATATAATTACCTCTGGTTTTGCAGGCTGTTAATTTCCTCTCTAATAATTCACTTATCATTTACCTCAAGAAGCCACAATGTATTTTTCTTTTTACTTTCAGGAGAATGAAGAAAAACAAAATTAACCACATAAAGGAAAATGCTTTTGCACCTCTCCAGAAACTAAAAGAATTGTAAGTTTGATTAAATAGATAGTGATAAAATTTTCTTTTCTACTGTTTTAGTTCACACTTGTTACACATACATGCTTTTATACATTAAGAAATATTTATTATCTCTTTTCCTAGCATAATCTATATACACATCAAGCCACAAAAGAATTCTGATGATAGCTTATTAAAATATATATTAAAGAAAAAGATAAATATTTGAAGAATGTGAGGTAAAGAAAACATAGAAGTGGAAAAAAAGAATAGTTAGGGTAAATTTAATGAATAAAATATGTCCTACTCCATTCTGTTCCACTGTTGGAAGGACAGCAAATTTGTCTTTAAGTTTCCCAAAGAGTTAGGATTCAGAGAGCATAAGACAAAAAGAGTCCACTTTGCTGATTCTGAAACCAAAGGATAATCTTAGATCCATAAAGAAATTAGACACTGCCATGGATAACATCCCAACCTATAATAATGGAAGAGAGAGATTGATGAAATAAACTATTTATAATATCCTTTTTTTTTAAAATCAGTGACATACACACGTAATTCTGAAGGGCATTAAAACACCTCGTGATGAACCAAAGCCTAATGGTCCGAGCACAGAGGAGCTGATGACCAGAATAAAATATACGTATTAAAGAACAATGGATGAAGTGCATGTCTTTCAGAAATTTTTTTATTTCTTAGTATAATTTTTTCAGTTGTGTTTTTGCTACTAATTCGGGTTTACAACTCGTTTGATTTTGTATTTTCTGGAAAAAATCTGGAGGTGGGCAGAGCTACATGTTTTGACCATCAGCTGGGCAGAGGGATTTATTAAAACGTTTCCATAGAAATTAGAGAACATAAGTAGAATGTTTCTCTGGATACCTTACCTGAGTACTGAGGTAGATGCAAGGGATGCACACACCGCAAGCAGGAACATTCCTCAGGAAACAATCCTGCATTCCACTCCAAAGCAATAAACAAGCCCTGGAAACCTCAAACATTTTTTCATAACCATTAGTCTGAACCATTTTTTTGGTAGGCAATACCAATCATTCACAAAATGTGCAGGAAAATCTCAATACATAATTATTCAAACCAAGCATCTGTTATAACAACTTCTCGTATCTAGCAATTAAACCGTGTCTTCAGCACATAGAAATTATTTTATTCTCAATAGCAGAGAAAGTTCCGTTTTGGTGCTACAAAGGCATTATCTAGCCATGAAAATACAAGTTAATTTAGGGTTCCATATATCCCCTCGTTTTTATATAGCTTGCAACCACTATCTGAATATAAGGCAATTCCTCTGAATCCTAATCCTCATGGTGGCAGTAAGGTGCCGGTTTATGTGGGTATCAGTGGCCATCAGTGAACAAATTATACAAATGCTTAATCCATAACCAGTGCTCGTTCAGGTCACAGGTAAAAGCCAAGAGCAGTAATTGCAGCAGAGAGGGTAACCAAGGCCAAGAATTAGTTCTGCCTGAAGCCTGCCTCATCCCATATTAAACATTGGCCTTAAAACATTTACAGGGATGAAAATGGCATGTTTTCTAAGGCTCAATGGTTTTAAATGTGTAGGCCTAGATTTAAAACAAGATGACTCTCCTTTTGAGAGAAGGTTGGACTACACTCTATCCCCTCCAGGGTTAAACACATCTACAGAATTAATGAGGGCAAATAAATTGGCAACAAAGGTTCACTTGTTGTAGTAGACTCTAGATCTAATAGCAGAAAATCTTTGCCATACACTTGAATTAATTTGTGCTTTTAAACTTAATTACTCTAGGTGACAATGTGTTTCCTGAGCCCATTCAGATATGGATTTCACACCCAATTAAGTTAAGGCCGACTTTCCTGAGCTGAAACCGAGAAAACAGGCCTTTGACATGTTACTTAGGATCTAGGCCAACAGTATCCTATTGCATGATTCATGATATAAGAACTATCTGTCAGAATTTGCTCTGATAGCCAAAACCAGCACTCCCTCCAAAAACTGTTGACCATGATATATGGAGTTTAATATCCTCGTGGACTACTCTAAATCTGTTTTTAACATCCTCTCACTAATATAATCAATATTTTACTTGGCTTCATATACAAGGAACTGGAATTTTGTGCCACCACTTTTACCTAAATATGAGGCAGACAGATTCAGTCTATTAACAGTCTTCTAATTGGGAATAGAAGGAATGACTAGTCCAACTATTTTATACACCTGAAACTAATATATAATATTGTGTAACAACTATACTTTAATAAATTTTTATTAAAAAAGAATAGCTACTTCAAAACTAAGCCAGATACTGGATAGCCCAAGATGAATAGGTGTAGTTCTTGTACTCGAAGAACTCACATCCTTCAGAAGAAGAGCACATAGTACAGAAACAGTTTTCATATAATGTTGTGTATGGTGTATGTGCTGTTAAGTGCCATGACGGAGTGTCCACAAGGAGTACATGGGAGAACAGAGGAGAGAACACCTAACCTCCCTGGCCACTGAGGAATGACATTTGAGCAGAATCTTGAGGGATGACCAGAAATTTACCCGAAAGACAAGAAGGAAAGCTTACTACAGGCAGAAGGAAGCACTCACAGAGAAACATGGAGGTTAGGACACTGATGTGCATTCCGGCCATGGTGAAAGTCATTTTGACTGAACTAAGCTGGAAAGTTAGACAGTGACAAGGTGTTTGGATATTTAAAGACCTTTTATGTCACACTAAGCAGTTTTTATTTTGTCTTCTACACGAGAGTTATTGAAGGATTTAAAGAAAGGGATGAAATTTTAGAAAGATTCCTTTGGCTGTCAAATCAGAATGAGCTATCTCCATAAACAGTTCATCTGCAAATATTTAAATAATGAAAATAGTCTCAAAGTTCTTTTTACAGTGTGAAAATAAAACACTTACAGCAAAGACATTTATAATATTTATTAGATTATATTAACTATTTATTTTTAGTTCTAGAAACTCAATCTAAAACTATCCTGTCTTTCAAAATTAAATAATCTAACTTTTGACTTACAAGAATTCAATTTACGTAACAAAAATATCTGTTCCTCTACCTCTCCCTGTATCTCATGATCACATTGGAGAATTCAAGCCTATTGAAACATTATCTTGTATAGAAGAATCTGAGGCCTTTTTCATGAGGTAACACACGAAATATCCTGCCCGAGAGGTGTATATGATCCAGTGTATATCAGCAGTGAAAGAAACTTGCTTCTGAAATGATCCACTGTAGTTTCAAAATCATAATAAACCCCCAAAAAAGAAAAATTAAAGCTCCAAACCATGTTCCTACTCTAGCACAGAAGGGGGGAAGGAAGGAAGGGAGAGAAGGAGGGAAGGAGAGAGGAAGGAAGGGGTAGAAGGTACACAGTACATATATTAATTGAATTAGAAAATTGTACTTATTAGAACCAGATCAAATACTATCAAGTGTCTGTCTCCGAAAAGTGAAATGGGATAAAATATTTTTATCTTTTACCATTTCACTCTCTTTTTTAAAACGTTTTAGACTTCTGGTACTTAATATAACTCATTAATAATATTGGTAAAGTGGTATAATGGTTTCCTAATAAATTACAGAACAATAAATAAAGTCTTAAGAAAATAATATGACATATTTGCATTTATTTCCCTAGGGATTTGGGAAGTAATAAGATTGAAAATCTTTCACCGCATGTATTTAAGAATCTGAAAGAGCTCTCCAAATTGTAAGACTGATATTAATTTTGTCACTTCATTTCTTTATTTTTAAATTTCTTTTATGTTTTAAGCTATGGTAAAATATACACAACATAAAATTTACCATTTTAACTCCTTTTAAGTGTACCATTCAGTAGCACTAAGTACAGTCACACTGTTGTGCAACCATCGTCCCCATGGATCTCCAGAACTTTATCTCCCCAAACTGAAACTCCGTACCTGTTAAACCATCACCCCCCACACCCACTAACATCCACCACTTTATGTTCTATCTCTATGAATTTGACTATCCTGGCTACCCCATATAGATGGAATCATACCTTATTTGTCCTTTTGTGACTGGCTTGCTTCACTTAGCATAATACCTTCAAGGTTCATTCATGTTGTAGCCTGTGTCAGAATTTCTGAATATTATTATTCTGAATAATAATATTAATTCATTAATTATATTTACTTAATTTTATAATTAATATTATTATTCAGAATTATAATCCATGGTGTGTATACACCACATTATGTTTACCCATTCATCTGCTGGTGGACACTTGGGTTGTTTCCACCTTTTAGCTGTTGTGAGTAATGCCATTATGCACATGGCTGTACAAATATCAATTCAAGACCTTGCTTTCAATTCTTTTCGGAACATCACCACAGAAGTAGAGCTGCTGGATCATATAGTAATTCTTTTTTTGATTTTTCCAGGCAACACCATACTGTTTTCCATAGCAGCTACACCATCTTATGTTTCCACTAGCAGTGCACAAAGGTTCCAATTTCTTCACATCTTCAGTAATACTTTTTATTTTCTATTTTGTTGATAATAGTTATCCTAATGGATTTGAAATCGTATCTCATTGTGGTTTTGATTTGCATTTCTCTAATGATTAATGATGGTGAGCATCTTTTCATGTGCTTATTGGCCATTTGTATATCTTCTTTGGAGAACATTTATTCAAGTATTTTACCCATTTTTAATTGTTCTGTTGTTGTTACTGAGTTGCAGGAGTTCTTTATATATTTCAGATATTATATCCTTTTCAGATCTAGTTTGCAAATATTTTCTTCCACGCTATAGGTTGCCTTTTCACTTTGTTGATAGTATCCTTTGATGTACAGAAGTTTTTAATTTAGATATAGTCCAATTCTGCCTTTTCTTTTGTTTCCTGTGTTCTTTGTGTCATATAAAAGAAATCATTACCTAATTTAATGTCATGAAATGTTTCCCTTATAATTTCTTCTAATGGTTTTAGCTTTTATATTTAGGTCTCTGATCTGTTCTGAGTTAATTTTGTAAATGGTTTGAGCTAGGGTCTATGTTCATTTTTCTTTCTTTCTTTCTTTCTTTTTTTTTTTTTTTTGGTATGGGATATTTATCTAGTTTTCCCAGCATCATTTGTTGAAAAGACTGCCCTTTCCCCATTGAACAGTCTTGGAACCCTTGTTCAAAATTATTTAGCTATATATATAAGAGTTTATTTCTGGACTCTCTCCTGTTCCATTAGTCTATATATCCGTCTTTACGCTGGGACCACACAGTTAGATTACTGTACCTTTGTAGTACGTTTTTAAATCAGAAAGTGTGAGACCTCCAAATTGTTCTTTTTTAAGATTGTTTTACCTATTCAGGCCCCCTTGAGATTCCAAATGAATTTTAGAATAGATTTTTCTGCAATGACAGAAAAATCTGGAATTTTGATAGAGATTGCACTGAATCTGTGGATTACTTTGAATGGTGAAGTGATGTCTTAACAATGGTAAGTCTTCCAATTTATAAGCACAAAATGTCTTTCCATTTATTGGTGTTCTCTTTCATTTCATTCAGCAATATTTTGTTTTCAAAGTACAGGTCTTTCACCTTTATTCAGTTTATTGCTAAGTATTATATTTTAACCTTTTGATGCAATTATAAATGGAATAGCTTTCTTAATTTCATTTTGGGATTATTGTTAGAATATAGAACTGCATTTGATTTTTGTACATTTGGGAACTTTGCTGAATTTATTAGTTTTAACAGTTTTCTGTGGTCCCAGCGTAAAGACGGATATATAGACTAATGGAACAGGAGAGAGTCCAGAAATAAACTCTTATATATATAGCTAAATAATTTTGAACAAGGGTTCCAAGACTGTTCAATGGGGAAAGGGCAGTCTTTTCAACAAATGATGCTGGGAAAACTAGATAAATATCCAATGCCAAAAAAAAAAAAAAAAAAAAAAAAAAAAAAAAAAAAAAAAAAAAAAAAAAAAAAAAAAAAAAAAAAAAAAAAAGAAAGAAAGAAAGAAAAAAAAACGAACATAGACCCTAGCTCAAACCATTTACAAAATCTTTATGGGTTTTCTATACATAAGACCCTATCATCTGTGAACAGAGATCATTTTACTTGTCCTTTTCCAGTTTGGATGCCTTTTATTTCCTTTGCTTGCCTAATTGTTCTGGCTATGAGTTCCAGTACTATTAATATGTTCAATAGAAGTAGTGAAAGCAGAATCCTTGCTTCTAATTTTAGAGAAAAAACTTTCAGCCTTTCACCACTGAGTATGATATTGGCTGTGGGCTTTCGTATGTGGTCTTTATTATGTTGAGATCGTTTCCTTCTATTCCTAGATTTGTTTCTTGTATACAGCTCTTGTTTCGTTGTCATTCTTCCTTTCTTTCCTTCTTTCTGTAATCACCAGCCCCCAGCAGCATCCCCCTCCCCCACTAACTAATCTAGAATCCATTTCTTTAAAGGAGAATTTGCCCGGAGAAGCTCTCTTTAAATCAATGATTCTTGTTGCAAGGAGTGGTTCTACAGAGATTCTGAAATTGTCTACATTTAAATTCAGCTGTACTGTCACTCTGATGAGCCTCTTCGTTTCTAGCCTTTTATTTTTCATTTTATGTCTCACAAATTGCTAGTATAATATGCCACTCTGACATAAGATTTATGTAAAAAGTATTCCATGTGATTCTATTCTAATTTTGACCAAATAAGATTATTTTTCTTTTATTTTGAGCACGTCTGGTCCTAGGAAAATGTGAAGTTAAGTGTGGTTTCTCCCTCGATAGGAGCCTATTGTTTTTTGTTTTTGCTTTTGTTTTTTGTTTTTATGTGGGTAGTTCCCTGGCTGGGAATTGAACCCAGGTCACAGCGTTGACAGCGCCGAAGCCTAACCCCTACACCACCAGGGAACTCCCCATTTCTTAACAACTCCACATTCATGCTCAGGTCGTAGAGTACTTACTAAGAGCTAGGCACTGTTCTAAGTGTTCTTTATCTCCATTAATTCACTTAAGTGTCTAATGAACCCTATGAGGGATTTGTTTTCACTGTACTTTCTGTTAATGTTTAAAAGTAACCCAAAATCAATAGATACATTTTCTCTTTACTCAGTTTCTAGAAATGACCTATTGTTGCCTTTTTTTAAAAAACAGGAATCTTTCCTATAACCCAATCAGGAAAATTCAAGCAAATCAATTTGATTATCTTGTTAAACTGAAGTCTCTGTAAGTATACACTTATGCAGATAGTTTTGTGATGAAATTCTTATTTATATACTTATAGCTCATAAATTCTATAAAATAAGATTTGTAGAATCTTTAAAATCAGAAGTTTTATTTTCAGGATATTAGTTAAGCTCCACAAAAACATATAAGATGAGTGCTTGCTGTACGATAAACAAACAGGTAACTATTAGTTTTATTGTACATATTTATAAATAAAAAATTAGATAGTGAATCATTTTATATTTTTCATAATCACCAAGAGCTTATATTAAATTGTTTGCTTTAATCCTCTGAAAGCATCTATGCATGTTCATTCTTCCATTAGTACTAAATTTCTAAGAATTTGTATAGCCATCTTTATCCCAAAATGTAATATTCTAGATTATATAAATTATTACTTACACCACAAAAACAAAAATCTGTTGCAGTCTATGACTTGCCTTAAAACATAAGCTTCAGTTCATTTAATTTGTATTTCCTCAGTAAAATGTCATTTTATTAGAAAAATTATTATTTAAAAATTATTAGAAAAATGTCAAAAATATAAAACTCCTCTGCTATTGTAACATTGTTTAAAAGATAATGATTGTTCATTTATTCCACAAACATTTATTGAGTAGTTCTAATGCACAAAGCATTGTGCCATGATCCAAAAAATTCAAATAAGGGAGACAAATGTGTATAAATAGAAACAAAGAGGAGACAGGGAAGTGCCTAGGACAGGCTGAGCATGAGTGTTTGGTTCAGAATAAGTTATAACTAACAACATTTTATTAAACTGCGTTTCACAAAAACTCATTTTATTATATACACTGTGTAACATATATTATTTTGATGATTAATTTGATATTTTTAGCAACCTAGAAGGCATTGAAATCTCAAATATCCAACAGAGGATGTTCAGACCTCTTATGAATCTATCTCACATGTAAGCAGATTTTTTTGTTGTTGTTCTTCACCTTGATTTTAATCTTTTATGTTTCCACGTTTTGTGCTAATGCATCCATACCCAATGCATCTAATCTATTAACATTTTTTACTGACTACTTTGCCTAAATGATAATTAACTCTTAAAGTATTGATGTTAAGCAGGGTATATTTAGTTTTCCCTGATTTGTTAGAATCAATGGAGAATTTTGAATGTCAGAGTGGAAGGAACCCTCTCAGTCTCAAGTTCACCTCAGCTCTGATACCATTTGTAGCTATTGATGTTTGATTAAGAACGAGTAATTTGCACAAATGGTATAAATGTTACCAGATGAAGAAGTACGAATTTATATAAGCAACATAAACTAATTATAAATAAAGAATTGCTATAAATAGATGACAGTAGAGAAATCCTCCTCACTGAATATTTATTGCCCACAATGTCAAGACATGATTGGGTCAAGTGTGTATGGATACAATAGTAAACTTCGAAAATCTTTTATTCCAATAGTATGTCTCATTGTACCATTGATTCCATGATTTAGAAACATTTTCTCTAATTGAACGCAATTTTATAGCAGGTATTAAAATTATCTCCTTGCCAGGGTAATTAATTCTCAATAATTTAGAAAGTGTCATGTCAGCCACCACCACTCTATAATCTTGCTTACATCTTAAATCTAACACAGCATACAGCATAAAACTGTGACTAAATTAAGCAAAACAGAGGTTACTGGAATAAAATAGTGTAGCTCACAAAACCCAAGAAACAGTTCAAGGAACGGACTTGAATTGGGCAGAAACTACAGCAGATCTGAGGATCCACACAGCCAGAGTTAAATAACAGAACAATATATTGCGATTGTCAAGTTTTTATCTTGTATTACTACAACACTTTATACTATAAAGGTCTTTTTTTTTTCTTTGCCAGAGTACATGAATAATGATAGTGAATTAAATGTAAAATCTTATTTTACCCTTTCTTTTGTACATTAGCTATTTTAAGAAATTCCAGTACTGTGGATATGCAGCACATGTTCGCAGCTGTAAACCAAACACTGATGGGATCTCATCTCTAGAAAATCTCTTGGCAAACGTCATTCAGAGGGTGTTCGTCTGGGTTGTGTCCTTAGTTACATGCTTTGGAAACATCTTTGTCATTTGTATGCGACCTTATATCAGGTCTGAAAACAAGCTGCATGCCATGTCAATCATATCTCTCTGCTGTGAGTATTTCCTGGTTGAAGAGGAATTATAATTTTGAAATATAGGAAAACATTGCTATTGGAAAATAAATAAACAGTAGAATTATGAGATTTTAAAACTTTCTCTTTTTTGCTTATGTTTTTTTCACATTCATGACAATGAAAATAAAATTACTTTAGTAATGAGAAAGAAAAT
Source organism: Lyroderma lyra (assembly GCA_004026885.1). NCBI lineage: Eukaryota > Metazoa > Chordata > Mammalia > Chiroptera > Megadermatidae > Lyroderma > Lyroderma lyra. The sequence goes on from PVJL010004842.1 coordinate 12,946, forward strand.
AAGTTTATAAAACAGGAAAACTCAATCACCTTACACAGATTAATGAAACTTTCATGTATTAGTTTTCTTCTCTTGAAGACATAGTATGAAAGCAAGGAAACATACAGTCTTTTACTACAAATAAAATATTTTATGGTCACATTTTTACATCAAGAGCTGTATTTACTGTCTTGTTTGCATGTCCAGTTTATAAATATTGAGTAAAGACATACTTGTTTTTCTAGTCTCTGAGTTACTAGAATCTTTTCCATTCATAATTCGAGGTATTTAAACAAAATGTTTTTAGTTCATATAAAAATTTTTTATAAATTTTTGAAATGTGATTGCAAGGTATTATGTTAAATGACTACAAAGAAAAATAAGCAAGAAATTAGTCATCAGGGTGTTTACAGTTAGGAAAAGTGGCCTTTAATTTATCCATGCTCCTCAAGCAGGCATCAGTCTACATGGTCTGTTTTACACGTGCTGCCCCATGTCTTCTCTTCGCCCTCATGCGAAGCCCAATGTCCAGCTGGTTTTTTCTTCTTTTTTTCATTGAAAGCTATGTAAGAAACTCAGAAATTATTTACTACTTTATATTGTTTAGTTAAGGTTTTTAAAAATATTTTTATTGTTAGATTTATTGGGGTGACATTGGTTATCAAGAGTTACATAGGTTCCAGGTGTACAATTCCACGAAGACTTTTGGGTATGCTCAGCTTCCCTGGTAAAAGCTACAAGCTAACTCCGGTGCTTTAAGATTAGGGGCAGCCTGACGAGTTAAAACGTGACGTGATTTTAGGAACTTGTGTAGAAGCTTGAGAGCCTAACGTGAGTTAGAGAAGGATGTGAAACTGGGAAGTAAGAATCAGAGAGAACAGGTTTGTTTAGGCCAGATCTGGGTAAAGAATTTAAGTTCCTCCAAATTGTACTACATGCAAAGCACTTCATAATTATCCATATCTTATAAACATGGGCCTCAAAATTCAGTCATGACATCACAGCAACCTCTGAATTTTTTCCTCTGGGATTTTAGATGATGTCCTTAGCTTGGTAAGCTGAGAGAATTTCAGTGGAAGAGGTGACCCAAATAGTACATCCCCGTCTTGGTCCTTAATTGAATGCTCAACATAACTCTATTTTATTCATTTATTTGACACTTCTAAGTGATGGGACTAGAATGGAAAACAAAGCATTTAAGATCCCTGATTTTAGCTGTAGAGGGCGCTATAAGAGTGGTTAAATAGTTGATGAAGTCCTTAGTCATAAATGAATCAATCCTTAGAATAAAAATTAGCTACACCCACAAAATAGAAGAAACTTCGCTATTTTTTGCTAACACTAAAAATTGTACTGCTTATTGATAATTTCATTATACCTATTTATTTCTCTAAATTTGTGAAATTTACTAATCCCTGTAGGTGCCGACTGCCTAATGGGAATATATTTATTTGTGATTGGAGCCTTTGACCTAAAGTTTCGCGGAGAATACAATGAACATGCACAGCTGTGGAAGGAGAGTATTCATTGTCAGCTTGTGGGATCTTTGGCAATTTTGTCCACAGAAGTATCAGTATTACTTTTAACATTTCTGACATTGGAAAAATACATCTGCATTGTGTATCCTTTTAGATGTTTAAGACCTAGAAAATGCAGAACAATTACAGTTCTTATTTTCATTTGGATTACTGGGTTTATAGTGGCTTTTGTTCCATTGAGCAATAAGGAACTTTTCAAAAACTACTATGGCACAAATGGAGTATGTTTCCCTCTTCATTCAGAAGATACAGAAAGTATTGGAGCCCAGATTTATTCAGTGGTGATTTTTCTTGGTAAGAAATCCTGTATTATAATCTTTTTCATTCAAATGTTAGAGTAAATCACAATATGAATCTCTTTATACCATCTAATATTTACAAATTTTATGTCAAATCTTTTCATCAGTTTTTCTCATTGACATTAGGGGTGGAGTCTATTAGCATACCCTAAACGGATTTTTTCTAAACTTCCTCTTCATCATATAAATTCCAACATGATTCACCTTAATAAAAACACTAAACATTTCTTTTTTATGTATCCACCCTAATAATACTAAGCAAAATACATTTTAACTCTTTCCCTTTATAATATGAGCAAACTCACAGTAGCCACACAAGTCTTTGGCTTGAGAGTATACATGCAAGTGCTTTCTCTTTTAAAAAAATTCTCTTACATGTAACTTAAAGTAATTGACTTATGAAAAAAAACTAGAAAGATCAATTTAATAGGCCCAGGGTATGCACCAAATCACTATAATCTCATTTTAATATGTCATTTTAAAATAAGACATTTCATCATTCTTATTTCAACAATACTTCACATTTTTTAAAATATCATGATTTTTATGTACCTTAGTAATTCTTATGAAGAACAAAAAACACATTATGGTCGTTGTATCTTCTTAGTAATAACAACTAAGGGTGTTTTGTATTTGTTTTCAAATAATGTATATACATTAACAATAATCTTTGTGTTGTAAATAGGTGTTAACTTGGCGGCATTTATCATCATAGTTTTTTCCTATGGAAGTATGTTTTACAGCGTTCATCAAAGTGCCATAACAGCAACTGAAATACGTAATCAAGTTAAAAAAGAGATGATCCTTGCCAAACGGTTTTTCTTTATTGTATTTACTGACGCATTATGCTGGATACCCATTTTTGTACTGAAATTTCTTTCATTGCTTCGGGTAGAAATACCAGGTACAGCTTTTTTCTCTTTCTGTAAAGAAATAATATCTGTTTCTGCAGTTTCTCTAAGAAAGGAAATTAAGGTCCTTTACACTAACTCATTTCAAGAATTGTAAGTCAGAATTATATGTACTTCAGCCTCTGTTCATCAGTAAAATGTTTACTGGAATGAAGCTATTCAGTTCTTTCCATAAATGCCTAAAAACATAACTGGCACAAAGGAACAGTAACTCAAATAAATTACACTCGATGCATTGAAATTCTGCTAATCCCATGCTTAAGATGACCAGGAAGGAAAACAGGTCAAAATGATTATCAATAGTTACTTTATTTATTTCAGAAAGTAAGAAAATTTTCTTCCCAGAATACATAGCAATCCAAATAACATTACCCCAGAGTGTAAGAGCTGATAGAAAACACCCTTGATATTTAAAAACAAGGTGCATCATACTCATTAGGATGGCTGGTATCAAAAAGACAAAGAAAATAAGTATTAATGAGGATGTGAAGAAATTGGAACTCTTGTGCATTGCAGGTAGGAATGTGAAATGACACAGGTGCTGTAGTAAATACTTATGGTGTTCCCTCAAAAAATTAAACATAGTATTATTATATGACCCAGAAATTCCACTACTGGGCATATACCCAAAATAATTGAAAGCAGTAACTCAAATAGGCATTCATACACCCATGTTCATAGCAGCATCATTCATAATAGCCAAAAGGTGAAGACAACCCAGTGTCCATCAATGGATGGATGGATGAACAAAATGTGTTACATGCACAAAATGTAATTATTATTTGCCCTTATAAAGGAAGGAAATTCCGATACATGCTACAGCATGGATAGACTTGGAAGACATTACGCTATGTGAAATAAGCCAGTCACGAAAGGACAAATAGTGTATGATTCCATGTCCAGGAGGTAACTGGAGTAGTCAAATTCACACAGACAGAAAGTTTGTAAATGGTGTTCTCAGGGCTTGGAAGATGGGAGAGAATGTTATTGTTGACTAGGTATGGATTTTCATTTTGGCAGGATGAAAAAGTTCTAGAGATAGACGATGATGATGGTTGCACAACAGTGTGAATGTACTCAATGCCACTGAACTGTATACTTAAAAATGGCTAAAATGGTAACTTTGTTATGTATATTTTACCACAATTTTAAAATGTGCAAAATCCTGTTACCTATATTTATAGTGTAGTATATATTCACATTTTAAAAATTTATAAACATATAATTTTAATTTTGCTTTATCCCATGGTTGGCAGTGATAATATAGTGCATTTTACAAGCAGAAAAGAAGGAAGATAGCATTAATTAAATTGTAATAAAAATCTGAGTATTTGATAGCTGCAT
>PVJL010004842.1:17116-120422 GCA_004026885.1 Lyroderma lyra
AAAAAAAAAAAAAAAAAAAAAAAAAAAAAAAAAAAAAAAAAAAAAAAAAAAAAAAAAAAAAAAAAAAAAAAAAAAAAAAAAAAAAAAAAAAAAAAAAAGCCTACAGATGCATACCTATTTTTACAACCAAATAAATAGCCAAAAAGACATTTATTAAAGATAAGTCTATACATTCTAAGCAATACTATATGTAGTATCTAGTAATTAAAACATTTGAAAAGTTATGATTTAATACTAAACAACATTGTTTTTCCTAAAATTGAATCATATTGTGATATGTAATCACTTGATGAAAAATATTTCTGCCTAATGAAATACTTCTGTTGATATGTTCAAGAAAAGCTACTTAGCAACAAACCCTGTTATTTTGCAGCACCAGCACTCCCCTCAAACACTGGCACCCTGGAAAGTCTTCCTGGAAACACACACAGACTTGGTATTTAATTATATGACATCAAAGGGAAAAAAAGACTCGAAAGGGAGCTGGGGTAGAAACAAGGAAAAGGAGTTTCTATACTTTGCCAACATCCATAAACACTAAAATGATTTCATTTTTCTTTTCCAGGTACCATAACCTCTTGGGTAGTGATTTTTATTTTGCCTATCAACAGTGCTTTGAACCCAATTCTCTATACTCTGACCACAAGGCCATTCAAAGAAATGATCCATAAGTTTTGGTATAACTACAGACATAGAAGATCTACTGACAGCAAAGGAAGTCAAAAAACATATGCTCCATCATCATTCATCTGGGTAGAAATGTGGCCACTGCAGGAGATGCCACCTAAGTTAATGAAGCCGGCTCTTTTCCCAGACCCCTATGAACTGTCACTAATTTCTCAATCAACCAGACTCAATTCCTATTCATAACTACTCAGAATCCCATTTCTACACAGAGAATACTGTGGGAAGCATCATGACAAATTTATTAATATAGAATGAAAATGCCACAAAATTAGTAATATATAATAATGGCTAAAATAAATTAGCTCACAAAGACATGAGGTTATTTGGAAAAAAATCAAAGTGATTGATGCCCATATAAATGGAAATAAATTATAATGATAATGTGTATACACTATCATTATAACATACTTTGCACAGGAAATTAAGAGAATAAGAGAAATCTGTTTCAGAAAGATTCCTTTTATTTTCCATTTATTGAGTATCTATTATGTGCACGGCACTGCAGTAAACTCTTGAATGTACACAGCATAGAACCTTTTCAATGTTCAATTGTGTTTAACTGCACCAGAATACACAAACTCCATCTGCAGCTCCTAGTTTTAAGGTAGAGCTTTGTCTTTCATGCATATGAGCAAACATCAGAATCATGGGCACTTTTAAATGAAGGTTTAGGGTTTGGGAATACTCAATTATAATAGTGTCAGAGAAAATGTCTGATTGTTTGCAAAATACAGATATTCTGTTTTAAGAATTCTTCTTAACTCTCTTTAAGTCTTTACAATACAATAAAATACATTTATTACTATGAAAAATAAATGCTCTGATATAAACTCAAAAGCAGCACTTCTCTGTCACTTCCTGCCCAGTTGTCTTTTGCTTTAAATGAGAACCACCATATGATATTGGAAAGGAGAGTAAAAGTATTACAAAGGGGTGAATCAGAAAACTAGGATGGGGATAGACATTTCAATCAATGGAATACAACCCTCACATTTACAGTCAATGCATATTCAACAAAGATGCCAGGCCATTCAAATGAAGAAAGAACAAACTTTTCAACAAATGATGCTGGGACAACTGGATATTCACACGTAAAAGAATGAAATTGGACTCCTACCTTACATCACATATAGAAACTAACTCAACATGAATCAACAACTTAAATATAAGACATAAAACTCAGAAGAAAACATATAGGTAAATCTTCAAGACCTTGGATTTGGCAATGGATTCTTAGATATAACCACAAAAGCACAAATAACAAAGAGATTAAATTGAATTTCATCTAAATTAAAAACTTTGTGTATTAAAGAACATTATCAAAAAAGTGACAAGACAACCTACAGAATGAAAGAAAACATTTGGAAATCATATATCTGAGGAAGGTTTAATAACCAAAATATTTAAAGAACTCCTATAACTCAACGAGACAGGCAAAGTATTTGAACAGATATTTCTCCAAAGAAGATAAACAAATAGCCAATAAGTAAATGAAAAGGTGTTTAACATCACTAATCATTAGGAAATGCAATTAAAACCACACTTCACGGCTACTAAGAGGGCTGTAATAAAAAATAATATGTTGGTAATGATGTAGAGACTGAAACCCCTTCCAGATTGCTGGTTTGAATGTAAAATGGCATAGCCACTATAGAAAACAGCTGGTTTTTCAAAAGCTTATCATAGAATTACCATATTATCCACCAATTTCAGTTCTGAGCTAAAAACAGGACTCAAGCAGATACCTGTATACAGATGCTCATTGCAGCATTATTCACAATAGCCAGAAGATGGAAACAACCCAAGTGCCCATCAACTGACGAACAGATAAGTAAAATGTGGTCTATGCACACAATGGAATATTATTCAGCCTTAAAAGGTATGACATTCTGACACATGCTACAGCACGATGTGATATAAGCCAGACACAAAAAGATAACTACTGTATGATTCCACTTACATTAACTATCCAGAATAAGCAAATTCAGAGACAAAAAGATTGGATTTTACTGGGTATGGGAGAGTTGGGATAATAATGCCTAAGAAGTAGAAAGTATCTTCTTGAGCATAAAAAAAAGTTCTAAAATTGACTGTGGTGATGGGAGAACAGCTATACAGTTATACTAAAAACCACTGAGTTATACACTTTAGATTGGTGAATTTTCTGGTATGTAAATTTTATCTCAATAAAGCAGTAAGAAAGAGAGGACTAGAATGCACATTCAGGAACTTAACTTCAGGAAGGAAACGTCTGTATATACATTTTAAGAGAATGCTGGACTTACCTTGTTTAAACAGGCAACCAGATCATAAGATACTAATGTTTTACTATTCTTCTGGTCTCTGGAAATTTTTTGCTTTTGTAATCTGAAGCCTTAAAAAAGGAATAAAATATTTTCAAGTAGTTTTAAACACGCCAAAAATATTTGAGACATGAAACTACTGGAATCAAAAACATATTTATTGAGTATATAATTGTATAATTTCTTTTGAAAATAAATTACCTGAAATTTAATTCTATTAAAAATATGGATTGCTTTGAGTCCTTTCTGTTCTTGGAATGATCAATAAATTTTCTACATGAGGAATAAGGTAAATCAGAATAAGCAGAAAGCTCTAATTCTGCTTATAATATGCAATTCTCTACTTAGCCTATAATCTTTAAAAAGCTTACAATAATGAAAATACATTTAAATTCTTTTATGAGATTATTTTAGGATTATTACTTAAGAAGTCTTATCACTAATATTAAATAATAAAAATTATTTTTCTTAGAATAGCTAAAAAGAATAAAAGCAGTAATCATGAAGACAGATAAAATATAATCCTACAAAAATCATGATTGTAACCTATGTTTGGGTCTTAGAAATTCTATGAATTTACCAAATATACACTGGAAACTACTTTTTAGTATCTAAAGTATTTTCAAATGGTTTTCTAGAAACCATTTGGTTTCCCATCCATTCATTTCATTCCCTCTTCCATCTTTCTGCGTCCCCAAATGGAGTAACTTCCATACATAGATCTGAAGAAAACACAGCCAAACGCTAACATTTATTAAATCTGCATGGTAGAAATGCATTGGTGTCCTTTCAATCATTTATCTTTCCTGTTGTGTTTAAAATATTTCAATAAAAACTTTAAAATTAATGAACCCAAAGAAATGTAAACAAAATTTGCTTTTAACAAGTTTATTTTTATATACTTCAAAAATTATACATTTAAAAAAACAAAATATATTTCTAATATCAAAATACACATCTCTTTGTGACAAGAATACACCATACGTGTTATCTTTAACTAAAAAATTCAAGAACAGTGTCCTAATATGCTGAACAAAATTATTCTTTGCCCATCCATTTGTCCCCTTTCATAGTCTTATTGTAGATCTTTAGAATATAGTTCTGTACACACTTCCATATCTACGAAGAATTGTTATCACATCAAAGATGTCCACAGTTATATAGTAGAGAATTAGTTGGCTTAATCATTGACACATGACGACGACAACAACAACAACAAAACAACAACAACCAGGACAAGTAAAATAGAACATTGTCAGTAAGGTCAAATCATATGAAAACTATCACATCATTTAAATTTGATGCATTAAAAACAAAGTAATTCTTTGAATTAATACATTTAGAATTTAGAATTACTACTTACAAAACTTCAAAAGTAGTAGTACAGAGCCATAATTGTGATAAAGCACTTTAAAGAGAGCAACGATATAACAACATCAAATGCAAGAAATGTTATCTGTAGAAGATATTAACCTTAGAAACATATAGGGAAAAAATTGAGCTGGGTCTAATAATGCTAACCTTAAAGTTACCTTCCTTGGACCATAAAATGAAGCTCAACTTCAAATTCTGCCATTCTTGGCATCTTCTTACAAATCAAATAGAATAATGGTCTACCAAGTTTGCTACTGGTAACTCTATGGTATCTACTGACAAAATCAACTTTCACATAAGATTTTATGAAAGGTTAGAGGACAGAAAGTATTAAGATAAATACTGGCCAGTATCAAAAATAACATCATTATTCTGTTTTCACAAAAGTGAAGAAAACCAAGAAAAATTTCATTTTGAGTATACACAACTACTGGAGATTATCCTACTATCCATATGGTAGATGTGCAAATTTAAATGAGGAAGTATGAGTTATTACACAGCCAAATCAGTTGTCAGGCTTCAAAGAATCATAGCCTTCTTTCAAGAGGTCCCGCCATGTTTTAAGAAAACGTGCATTTTCTGTACATTTGAAGGCAAGCTCTTCCACTTGAGCTGATACTGCTGATGTGGCCTCAAGAAGTTTGGTTAATGAAAATGCTGCCTGAAATTTAAAAAAAAAAAAAAAAATCAAACAATAGTTTATTTTTTAAATTCTCAACTCATTTTGTAAGTAGTCTAAAAATAGTTAAATCCTTAAATCCAATGCCCAAGTTACTTTCCATAAAAGTAAAAAGTCTTCAAACTAAAACACCAGCTCTTTCAGGAAACCTAAGGAATTCTTTAATATGAAAGGAAGCCTTGAGGAAATATGTCTACTACAAAGATATCCATTATATATCAGACATGACAAGTCAGTTTTGTTTATTTTTTAATTGAAAATACACTGGAGTCTCATTTAGCTCAACAAGATAACTTGGACTCCTTGACACTAAGTACCAGAAGTATCTGAAGAACTTCATCATAAACAACTCTTACTGATATTTCAGTGACAAGGGCACTGTTAACTTTTTTACCCGTGAACCCTACACCATGAAAATGTATAGCCCAAAGAACAGATACTCTGAGCTGACAAATACTACTAACAAAATTAAAACACCTGGAGAAAATACCCACCTCTTCAATTGTTTTTTTCACCTACGACTTAAAAATAACTGTTTCTAGATAACATCAGCCCTCTATTCGACACATTCACTTCAGACCAGTCTTGTCTTGTTCAGCTAAAATAGAAGCTGTATCAGCACTTTATTCATCTTTTTTAAAAAAGTAAAAAATTGTTGAGCCATGAGATAATGGATTTCATTCCCGAGTTTCCAATTTACACAGGAGGGCTATTCCACAAAGTTCTCACAGGAAGATACACTTTATATACCTTATCTCTTTACCCACTCAAGAGTCCTTAAATACTGAAACTATGACTCCTCACCCTCCGGTTGTGTGTGTGGATGTGTTAGCGTTATAAGTGAGTGTGTGGGTGCGCGGGCCAGTTTCTGGGACTCCGAGATTCAACAAAACCAACCAGACCAGGCAATCCAGCAATCATAGGGAGGAATCTTTGACTACGCGGTTAAAGAAACCAATCTGGAATACCGGCGCAGCGACTACTGGGTGCAGCGCAAAGCAAGCCTGAGGCCGCCAACAGCACTGTCAGCTGGCTCTAGGCAAGTGGCCAACTAGGATAGCAAGCTCTTAACCAAAAGAAATCACAGCCTGATCCTAAGCACCCACAGACAGCAAGTGGGAGGAAGAGAGGACCAACAGAGCCAGCACAAGTCCGCGCAGCAGAGCTGAGTGGTTTGGGGTTACAGCGGATGACTGAAACCAGAAGGGGAGTCAAAAAAAAAAACAAACCAAAAACAAAAAAACAACCTCACAGCGAGGGATGGGGCGGGTAGAGACATAACCCTTAATTCCTCAATACTAAATGTAAAGGCAGAATCCTCGGGAGAGGGGCTTTCGGTCGCTTCCCCCAGCCCACACCCTCAGGGGGCATAAGGGCCAGACGCGCCAGATCCGGTGTGCAGATTCCCCGTCCCTCCTTCCCCGGTCTCGCCGCAGTCTGTCTTCCGACAAGCGCTGAGTGCTGATGGGGCTCCGGGACGTGTCGGGCGACACTCACGTCTCCGATCTGCAGCTCCACCTCCTCCAGCAGATTCACCGTTTGCTCTCTGCTCCTGCTCGGAACTGGCCAGTCCAAACTCATTGGGACGCCGGGGGAAGATGCTGAAGAGGCATCTGAAGACGAGAGAGAACAGGAAGCCGGCGAGGGCTGCGAAGAAACCTGCACCTCCTCGGGGTCTGCCATGGAGAAGAACTGGGATGGCAGAATCGGAACTTAACTGCCGAAGCGACACCAACTGTTTTTCAACCGCTGGCGCTCAAAGCCCAGAGGCCCGCCTCCTCCCACCCAAAGTCCCGCCCCGTGTCCTTGGGGGTGTCTGCCCCAAACCGCGAAGACGGTTCTTTTTTCGAGACAGCCAATCAGATGTCAGTCAATGCACCTTGGACAACTCACTGCGCCTGGGCCAAACTCCACGCATGCTCAGAAGGCACTTCGTCAAAAGACTACAATTCCCACGATGCCTTATGCTCTGCTCCGCCTAACACTGTCTTATGTTGCTTTCGCGTTGTACTATGGGATTTGTGGGTTCCCCGACCCGACTCCATCGTCTTCAGCACGTCTGGTTGAGACGAGGGCGTAGACCCAATCCGCAACCTGAAGCCGCGGGACGCGCTGGAACTTGGGAGTCTCTTTCCTTTTCATCCTAGGGTACATGACCCGGAAGCTGGCTACTGCGTCATGAGTAGCGCCGGCGCAAAACACGAAAGAGGCGGTCACGCTGTGAAGCCAAGAGGTAGACTGAGCTGGGAGGCAAACTTCAGCGGAGGAGTTGGTGTTTCCCGGCAGGTGATGGCACCCCTGGAGGCTTAGAGATCCAGCGCCCGCGGCGAGCCCCAAGCAGTCCTCTTTCCGCTGTGTCCGACCTAGAGTCCTGTTAAACTGAACATGTTGGTGCCTCTAGCCAAGCTGTCCTGTCCGGGTGAGAGGGAACTTCGGGGAGGGATAAGTGGAGGAAGGTCGAATAATTAGGAAGAAACGGACAGGGTCATATCTGGGGGCTGTATGTACCCGTCTCTTTCTAGATTCCACTTCGTCGGCGTTCTTAGGGTAACTAAGACAAAGGTCACACTGTCTGCACCTGGTGATGGACCCTAGATTCCTCCCCCTGGGATTGGTTGTGCCAATGGGAACCATTGACAACTAGGCTAAAGGTCATGAGCGGAGGAAATTTAACAACACGGTCCCCCGGTGGATTTCTAAACTGAATCATCTCAAACGCTGGGCCTGACCCTTATCCCAAAGCTCAGGTATTGTCAATGACATTGTTAGAAATGGGTAAAAATAATATTTGCTCAGTTTTTCTCCCTGGTCCTGACCTGAGTTGCGTCTTTGCAGCCATCCTAATCCATTTTTAAGAATTTGAAGTCTGATCTGTCACATCATGTTTAACGTTCATATGCAGCCCAAGTCACCAGATTGTATCTGGATCCAGGAATTTTTCTACATTGTCTAAAATTAACTCCACGGGCTTATCGTGTTATGGGTGCTCCTAGAACCATCACGATGACTCGCGAAAACACCACCTCTCCTTTCACTTAAAAAAAAAAAGTAGAATGATGCAGTTAAATGTTTTCTTTTTTTACTTGAAAACAATTTTGTAATTCCAAAAAATGTTCACTGCAGGATCTTGAATTCTCTCAACTGACTTAATTTTTTATCTTTAACAGTTTATTTAAGTTAATTTTCAGTTATGGAATAAATTTTGCAAATTCAAGGATGTTCTTATTATGTAAGTTTTATTAAAGTGCAATTTTGTCAAATGTGGCCTCCATGTATTAAATAAGTAGAATTTTTGTTAAAGTTTCTGTTAACTTGTGCATGTATTACTACACATAATGTATAGAAATGCCTTTTTTGGGGGGCAGGGAATATCAAAGCAGTCAGATGCCATCTGTCCTACTGCCTAATTTAGTTGAAGTCATTCTTGGGCCAAGTGCTAACAAAATTTCACCAAAATTACCATTTCCATTTTACTTGGATGGTTAAACCATTACCATTTTCATAGTCTCGTGTTAGTACTATTGGCAAAGAAGAGACAGACACAAATGTGCTGTCAGTGTTATGAGTTCAGTGGACTTTTGACCTCACTTTCCTACCAAAATTCAGCCAAGGTGCTTAAGTGTCCAAATCTTTAAAGTGAAATATCAGATTTGTTATCAGAAAAGGGAAGGATTGTGACTTTTTTTTTTTTTTTTACCCTCTGGAGGAACTCATCAGTCCCAAATATTCTCAAGAAAATCCCCAGCTGTATAAGCAATCATTTTGTCTGATACCAGATCATCAGTTTTCAGAAGAAAATGGTAACTTCTATACACTAAAGTACAATGGATCCTATAACTTAAAATATCTTAATATATTTTATTAAAAATATAAACATTTAATGAGTATTGTCAGTATTCTTTTAAATGATAATACTAGGAACTCAGTTCCACGAACTATGCAACTGAGTGCTGTAATATCTTTATGTATCTTGCATACATTTTTTTTTAAGATTTAGGATATATGAAGGTTTCTAAGGTTGAAAAAGTTACTCCAAATATTACAGTTTTTAGTATGCATTTGCAAGTATAGAAAATTAGCTTACTTGCCATTATTTTTTAAGAGTGATTATCAAAAACGGATTTTCAGTTTTTAAAAGACTTTGGAATTCAGTCACTCCACATCTCTTCTCCTGCATTTATCATAATCTTTGTTGATTGTCTGATGCCAAGTTTTTACTTTTCTAAAAAAAATTATTTCATTACAAAGAATAAAACATAATATATTGATTCTGCAATTGATTGCTAAAGAATAAAAATAATTATCTTATGCAAGACTGTCATTTCTCAGTTTAATCAGAAAAGAAAGAAAGAAAACAACTTGTTTTCACCACAACTCTGTTTCTTTTACTTCAAAGATAATTTCAGATCCAACTCTAGTCTCAGAACTTGACTGATGTTGAAAGGATTGAGAATGAGCTTGGCTGGGGTCATCTTAATTTCTGTTTATCTACTGTAAATAGGGATTGTAGCTGCCCCAAATATCTTAAAAGGCCATAAAGGATAAGATGGTGTATTAAAATTGAAAATTCTTTTCTGTTCAGTATGTCCACGAAAATATAAATTTTAGTATATATTCTTAATCCATGCAAACGTTCAGTTGCTCTTTTCTATTTATTTGTTATCATCCATATTTAGAAACATGTTCATTTCCAGATAGATGCTTCATTATGAGACAAGTTAAAAATTAGATTCAACTTAATTTAAAAAGAAACTGACCATAACACTGTTTGCCCACATTGTCCCAACATATTCATTAATACTACCCCATATTACTCTCACAATTATCCAATTTGGATGATAATTTATGTGGTTCTCCTATTTATAGCTTAAGCTTGACATGAGCTGAATTGCATAAATTAGTTTATTAGATACTTTAAAACTTTTATAGTTTGAAAACATTGCTTTATGAGAAAAGGCTAACTGAATTGTTCATCTAGGAATGAGTATAATCTATTGCCATTCATTTCACAACTAACAGCTGTATAGCATAGATATAACTATTAATATTCACTTAATGGCTGCAGTTTTGATGTGATCAGAATATAAACAAGTTTCCAAATATAAGGCATCACGTGAAATCATACAATTTCAGGTCTGGAAGGTCCATTAGAGATCATCTAGTGACCTTTTACTTTTTTTGATGAGAAAACAAATCAAGACAGGTTAAGTGATTAGTTTAGGGTCTTAAGGCTAATTAATAGAAAACTAACCAAAAATCAATTGATCCCCAATCCTAGACTTCTTTAACTAAAGTTTTTATTTTTAAGATAATCATAGATTCATATTTGATTGCAAAAAATCAATCCTAGATTTTTTAAAAGTATTTTTTCAGTCTACTCCTGAAGAAAACTGAGAAAATAATAGTGTTCATAATTTTTGTACAGCCTATCAGTGCTTTCATGCCTTAAAAATTAAGAAAAATTATCTACCTCTGCGTGCTACAAGATGGTCTTCAACTTCTGTTGTACCTCGGATTACTACCCATTATACCATTTATCCCCGGGATAAGGACAAGCGATGGGAAGGTAAATAATAATTCATGTAAAATTGTTGACACCTTCTGAATAGTTTATATCATTTTGTAGAGGGAAATATATTTTTAATGATAGTGTAAAATCATCTAATATAGGTTTACAAAATTTATTACACATTAATATTTAGAAAAAAATTTTTTTGCAATTTCTATAAATAATGGTCTGAATCACAGTGGAAGTATTTGTAACCCACCATGTGATTTTTATCAGGTCGTATGCATCCCATATTTCTATGTATTTTTACAACATTTTTTCCCTCCCAGGAGTGAGCATGGAGAGGTTTGCAGAAGAAGCAGATGTAGTAATAGTTGGTGCAGGCCCAGCGGGGCTCTCTGCTGCTATTCGTCTAAAGCAGTTGGCTGCTGAACATGAAAAGGACATCCGTGTGTGTCTAGTGGAGAAAGCTGCTCAAATAGGAGCTCATACTCTCTCAGGGGCTTGCCTTGATCCCCGCGCTTTTGAAGAACTGTTCCCAGATTGGAAGGAGAAGGGAGTATGAAAAACTGTTTTTTATACAAAGTCTAATCTTTACTGTATCTTTATTTTCAAATTACTGGAATATGGGAAACACTTTTCATGTAATTCTCTTTTAGAAGAAACAGTATTCAACCTTTTGGTTTCCCTGGGCCACATTGGAAGAAGAATTGTTTTGGGTTATACGTAAAATATACTAACACTAACTATAGCTGATGAGCTAAGAAAAGGGTCAAAAAAAAAAATCTCATAATGTTTTAAGAATTTGTGTTGGGCTGCATTCAAAGTCATCGTGGTCTATTGGTTGGACATGCCTGTTTTAGAGGATAATTACATTGATTTTTTTTTTTTTAATTTACAAAGGACAGAAAGATTGAATCATATCAAATATAGTTATAATTTTAAGATATTAACTCATATTCTTATATAATGCCTTCTACATGTTGTATTCATGTACTGGATTTATGAGAAGCTATTATCTTGAGATCTTTGAATATTTGTACCAATAAAATACAGCATTTTAATTTTGAGGGAAACTTTTTCCATAGGTGTTTATATCATTGTTCTTAAGAAAGTGTTATATAAATTTCCTGGGATGTTGCAATAAGTAAAGCCAAAGAGGATACTCTAATCTTATTTTCTAAAGAAATAAATTAATATAACCTCCCATTACCTAAGCAGAAACAGTACTGGTATGACACACAGAGAACCAAGTACTAGTTTTACTGCTCACATAATTTATATGATTTTGATTAAAATATTATACTCTATATATCTCAGTTTTTTCTTATGTAAAATGGTTTATATCTGTCCTACCTTTGAGGTCAGAATATTTATTATCTGTATCTGTGAATATAGTTTGTAAAGGTAAAAAAATTATGTAATATTTCTATATTCTTTCCATATGGAATAAATTAAATTCCAAAAATTTCATCTCTGCCGTTCTTTTCAAAATATCAAGCTCCTTTAAACTAGAAATACTGTAATTATGACTAATTAATTTTATCTTTTCAATACTGTATCAGAAATAGATAATGTTGAATGATTATTGACATAATATTCATTCTAATAGAAACTTTTTTTCACATCAAAACCCTATATAGCTAAGCAGATACAATCCATCACATACATGTTAACAGTCTTTATCCAAAGGAAGAGTAAAACTTGTCCTATGTTATCATCAAGCAGGGAGTTACAGCTTGGAGTAAGTGCCTAGGCTAAACTCCCACAGAGACAGGGAGACTGATGTTCACATTTCAAAGACATCTCCAAGGTCCCCCAGAAAGATACTCCTGGGATGCAAAACTGGCTTATTTAGGTTTTAAAAAGATTCTCATATATCTCAAAGAGGCAAAAGATTTACAGTCCAAGGTTTCTAAGGAACATGAAAGAAAAATGAGGGTAGTTCTTTTTACTTTTTGATACAGTTTTTTTCTTTTATTTGTAATCACTTTTACAAATATGAACTAAAAATTTCCTTTGTCTTTCCTTATTTTGCCTCTAGGCTCCACTTAAAACTCCTGTAACGGAAGACAGATTTGGAATCTTAACAGAGAAATACAGAATTCCTGTGCCAATTCTTCCAGGTAAGATATGAAGAATATTCATAGAATCATAGAATTTCACAGCTGAAAGGAACTACATTTCATCTGGTGAAATCCCTTCCTTTTACAGAATATAAAGCTGAGGCCCAGAGATTTGTCTTCCTTTTTTTTTTTTTTTTTTTTTTTTTTTAATGTGGGTAGTTCCCCTGCTGGGAATTGAAACCAGGCCGCAGTGTTGACAGCTCTGAAGCCCCAAGCCACTATGCCACCAGGGAACTCCCCCAGAGATTTGAAGGACTTACCTAGTTATACACAGCTAGCTTGTGGGAAAGGAGGACTTTTGTCTTCTGGTCTAGAGGAATTGAGATAGCAGCCTTGAAAGCTGACCAGGAACTTTTTGTATAATGCTGCCATGTTGTTGTTAACTTAATAATTAGAACTCTAAACCACAATTATAAAAAAGAAATTGAAATTGTGACCATGAGATGTGTATATTTATGCAGAAATTATACATTGACTAAGATTTTTGAAGTATGTTTTTGAGATGTTTTATCAGTGAAAATACCTATATTTGTAGGTCTTCCAATGAATAATCATGGCAATTACATTGTACGCTTGGGACATTTAGTAAGCTGGATGGGAGAGCAAGCCGAAGCCCTTGGTGTTGAAGTATACCCTGGTTATGCTGCTGCTGAGGTCTGTATAGTTTTGTTTTGTTTTTAATAGTTATAGGAAGCAATCTTTTTTTGAGTATAAATCAGGAATGCTACAGAGGTTAAGAAATAATATTTTAGAATAACCACGGGGTTTTAGAATTGCAAGATTAGAAGAAATCTTAAAAAAAAAATCTTTGAAAGATCTAATCCAAAAGTACTTGACTTTGACTTTCTTATATTGTACCCACATCAAGTCATTGTCAAACTCATGATTGAACCCCATCAAGGATGAAAAGATCTCTGTCTGATGTTTGGATTGTTGGTAATACTCTCTTCCTTATATTGAATAGAAATGTATGTACTGTTTTGTACAATATAGGACATATCTGTGCCCTCTTTAGAGTTACAATTATACCCTGCTTCCTTTCCTTCCCCACCTTTGCTCTAGTGTCTTTCTTCCCCAGGTTAAATATTCTCAGTTCTTTCAACTTTCATCTTATATGGTAACTTGGACCCAAGCACCTAGCTCAGACCCCCATAGAGAAAGGAAGCCATTCTCCTTAATGTTCACATTTCACATACGTCTCTGAGGTCCCCAAGAAACACATTTCTGAGATGCAGATTTGGTAGGAGTCTTATTTAGCTTTTTAAAAGATTCCCATATATCTCAGAGAAAGAGTTTACAGTTAAGTTTTCTGAAGGAAATGCTGACACAGTCTTGATGGGAAGGGGCATTCTCTTATTTTGGCACTGGGGAAAATTCAAAAAATTATTTTGTTTTTACCCTTCTAGTGTGCAAGTCAAATGCAACACTCTGCTGCTAATTTCTGTTTTCCCAGCCTATACATATGTATTTGGTATTTTGGACCAAAAATCTTTCTAAAAAAATTCTAAGGCTGTTTATTTCTTTTCAAGGTAGTTAATGACTCCTAAAGCAATAAATAAATATGTTTTCATTTTAGGTCCTTTTTCATGAAGATGGTAGTGTAAAAGGAATTGCCACTAATGATGTGGGAATACAAAAGGATGGTGCACCAAAGGTAAATGTTTTAATAGTTATGTGCAAAAAAAGAATCAATTTAAACTCAATAATTCAGTCTTGCTACAAACTGCACATTAAGCGTACATTAAAATATACATATTAATGTGGAGTTTTTTGTTATTAAAAATATAAAAGTATCTTTGAACTAAACATCATTCAGGCAAGTAGATATAACACATTTAAGAATAATTTTTTAAAAGATAAAAACAGGACACAAAAAAATACAAAACAAATGTGTCAAAGATTTTATTTCACTAATGAGGGAATCAGTAAGATGTTACAACTAGTTCAGAGAGAATTTAAAAAAACATGCACCTGTGTAGTCATCAGCTGCATCGCCACTTCCACAGCTTTCATTTCTATGGACGAGAATCATTTGTACTACTATCAGTAATACCTGTAGTCTTTGGCTTGATGTTAATGTCTTTTGGTAGTTATAAAACTGATTGCCTTCATCTCATTCAGATAAAAGCCTGGTGGTTTCCAGGTTTTCATAACGTGTACTTTTGAATTTGCAAAAGAAAAACTCTTAACGATATGGAGCTCACACTCTGTAAGATTCCTTGAAGAGGACAAGGAACAAAAATACCTTGCTTTCTTATAACAAGAACAAAACACAAATTAATATCTTAATAAAATAATCTGTTTATATTTACTTGTTCATTGTTTCAATTTCTCAACTAGCCTATAAACTCAATAAAGGCAGAGATCATAAGAGGGTTATTCCAATACCTGGTGAGGTGCCACATGATGCTAGGTCATCAATAAATACTTGTTAATTCATAAGTATATCCTTCTCTCAGGCATTCTTGAACAGAATTGGGAATCTAGTCTAGAGTCTCCTCCTGCAAATCCTCCTACTTTTCATTGCTTTTTGCTTAGAAAGCAAGTGACAAAGCTCTCTAGTGTTAACCTACTTCATTGTTCCTTCTTGGCTAGACTGTCTACATCAGAATCAGGTGAGATCTTGGGACTCAGTTTGTCCTATACTTAGGGCCAAGGAAGCTGTATTTTTAGCAAGCCTCTTGGATTCTGATGCATAGCCAGGCTTTTAAACAACGATTATCTCATATTGCTTCTCCTAATGATAAAATAATAAATTTGTTAATATTCTTTTCTATGTTACGGTTATTTTTATACTGTCATAATTTAATTATAATTATATTTTATTCTTTTAAAATGTTTATGTTTAATATTACAACAAAATTGAAGCACACAAATTCTGTCAGTCGGGTAATTTCACTTTTTGTGTGTTCTCATATTTGTCCAAATACATCTTTGTGTTCTGTGTTTTTTATTTATAAAAACATTTATATTTTATATGTTGTACTTATAGATATGAAAGCATAGATGGAAACAGTGGCGTCTTAATAATTTGAGCTCCAAAATCTCAGTTTTTTAAATAGTTATTTTAGTATGAGTACCACAGGTTTGGAATGGGAAGAACCAAGGACTCCACTCTGTTGTCCCATTCTCTATTGAACCCACCATGGTTAGGCTTCTTCCCTGCATTTCCCTGAAACAGCTCTTGTCAGAGGCACAGATACCTCCATCTTGTCCATTCAGTAGTTAATTCTGTCTTCCTTGACTACAAGGCAGCACTGACACAACTGAATAACTTCTCCTTGTTACAGCACTTTCTTGACTCTTCACACCCCTCTTTTGGTTTTCCTTGTGTTTTGCTGGCCCCTCTCCTGTTGCCTTGTTTGCTTTTCCTCCTCTTCGTGTCCTCTAAATAAATATTGAGGCTCTAGGGCAGCAGTGTCCAACCTTTTGGCTTCCCTGGGCCCATTGAAAGAAGAATTGTCCTGGGCCACACATAAAATACACTAACGATAGCTGATGAGCAAAAAAAAAAGGTCACACAAAAATCTCTTAATGTTTTAAGAATTTGTGTTTGGCCTCATTCAAAAACTGTCCTGGGCTGCAGCTTGGACATGCCAGCTCTAGGGCTCTGTGTTGAGTCCTCTGTCAACATTTTCTCCATAGTGACCTCATCCAGTCATGAGGTTTTAAAGACTTCTAACTCCCACAATCATATGTAGCCTTAGGAGCATGTTGCCTCTAAGAGGAAACAGAAACATGCTAAGTCATATTTTAGTTCATTAAAATTGAATTGTTTTATAATTGGTGCTGGAAGAACTATGTGGATCTGGAAGAAAATAGAGTTGGACCTTTATTTTTAAAAGATTCTGATGATTTCTTAAAACAATAAAAAAAATCAGAAAGAAATCTAGATTATAGTTACAACCTAGGGGTAGGATAAGCCATCCAATAGAAAAAGGGGCAAAATCTAAAAAATTTAAAATTCATTGGACAGCAAATTCAGATGATCACTAATCATACAGAAAGATTCTTATATACCTTTTCTTAAGAATCTACTGCTTAAATGTTATTTCTTCAAAAAGGCCTTTCATGTGCACCCAATTCAGAATAGTTTCCTTCGAGTCTCTCTCATAACAGCTGGTGCCTTCTTTTATAGCACTTAATCACAATTTGCAGTAATATACTCAGGTATTTATTTAAAGCCTGCCTGTGTGACTAACCTGAGGAATGGAGACATGTCTTTTTTAATTCATTTTTATAGTTCCAGTGCGTAGCATAGAACCTAGCACAATATAGGTGTTCATTTGATATTTCTTGAAACAAAAGGGATGCTGAAAATACTAGTCAGGGAAATGCAAATTAAAATAGCTGTGAGTTATTACTACACTTAGTAAAAATGTAAAAGAAACAGTTACATCTGCTGGACTATAGTGAAAAGAGTCTTCTATGCTAATTGCCTCAGGTGTTTTAGAAGACAGTCTGGTAATATCTGATAAAATACAAATAGTTGTGCCCTTTAACAATGCCACTCCTGGAAATCTATATTATAGGAGTAAAAACACCAATATTGTGAGGATACATATATACAAGGGTGTATATTTTATAACATTGTTTATTGTTGCACATAAACTGGAAACAGTGAATGGCCATTACCCATTACCCATTAGTAGAATAGCTGCATAACCTACAGTATTTTCACATGAACTAACTACCCACCCAATAAAGAGAAAGATTTGAGCTATACAGTCACTTGAAAAGATTCCCATGAAATATTATTAAGTGAGAAAAGTAATATACAGAAAAGTTTGTATTATTTGATCCTATGTTTTTAAAATAAACCAGGACTCAAAAAAGTTTAAGTATGTATGTATCTCCATATATGTGAATATATATTTTGGTAAAACCATACAAACTAGGTTGTTAATATGGCTAATAGATGAAAGAGGACGGAGACAAGAAACTAAAAAGGCACTGAGTAAAGTTATCTGTAGAATGTGTGTGCATGTGCAATATACATGTATGCATATATGTGACATGAATAAGCAGTGCATAAGAAAAAATAGAAGTTACCCATAAACACATGAAAGTTATTCTCTAGTAACTGAAGCTATTAATTAGTAATGAAATCATTTTCACCATTTAGACTGAAAATATTTGACACCAAGTATATTCATCTGAGTAATGCTTATAATAGTGAAACACTGGGACAACCTAAATGTCCAACTATTGAGAATTAGTTGAAAAATTGGGGGATTCTATTCCAGCATTAAAAATGAATACTTTATGTGGTGTATATTACCTTAGGCAAATGAATTTATAATATAATATGAAAACAGTTATAAAACAGTTTGTCAGTGCAAATCTGTCTTTTTGAAGGAATGTGTCAGCATACACACATATATCCAGATATACAAATAGGGAAATACTAGGAAAGATATATTTCATGAGACTTCTTATTATTCTATATTTCTTTACTCAGTAACTTTATTGAATACCTACCTGTCATGCATCAGACATAGTGCAAAAGAAAGAGGTAAGACTTTAATAGTAGCTTTTCCCCACCTTAGGAAAAACATTTCAGTTTTACCATATACATTCAGCAATAGAGAACAAGTACGATTAAAGTGAAGAAGGAAAATAGCTGAAAAGTATGTTTAGTATGATCCTGTTTGTGTTAGAAGGATATAAATAGGCTCTGTATGGTTTTTTATTCATGGAAATTTTCTGGCATGATTCACAAGAAAGCTACTAATAAGTGGTTTTGTGTTTCAAATGATGGGACTGGAAAAAATCAGGAACAATAGGGAAATGGCCTTCCATTTTTCACTTTATATTTATTTGTATAGAATTTTTTTAGCACGAGCATGCTTTATTTGCTTTTTTAATTCTTATAAACTTAGCCGTTCAATCAAGTACTTTTGAAGTAAAAAATATGTATGTAACAGACACAAGATACATTATAAAATTTAAACTAGATTCCACTATAAACAATACTTAATTTTATTTCTGATATAATACAGGGTCTGGCACAAATAACATCCCTTTTTTTATGAGCTGGTAATCTATACCAAATCATTTATTACAAAATCATACTAGAAAAAAGCCATACGCATGTAATTCTGTAACATAACAGTATCACACTCAAGCACACTTTAGGTGACATTTTAGGTGAAATGTTCAAATTGCTGTCCACCTTGTATAAGACATTCACGTACAGAGTCAAGCATTACTTCTGCCAGACCCTGTCATCTATACCTGAATCAAAGTTCCATTCAAAGCTGACCAGAACTGTTGCAATTTAACATGGTTTGTTTTTTTTTAAGACAACATTTGAGAGAGGACTAGAACTACATGCCAAAGTTACAGTTTTTGCAGAAGGTTGCCATGGACATCTAGCCAAGCAACTATATAAGAAGTTTGATTTGAGGGCCAATTGTGATCCCCAAACCTATGGAATTGGACTGAAGGAGGTATCCTGGTTTGTTTTTATAATTTTAATTTCAAAAGATGGAGCTTCATTTCACTTGTATTATCGTGTAATTACAATGTTGATTTAATTTTACAGTTTTTATATATTTTTTATGGACTTGAAATGTTCATTATGACTGAAAATATCTGAGATATTTTTCAAGTGGAGAAAATATTACTAATCCATTCCATTTTTTAAATTGTATCTACCTGTTGTAATTGTTTTATCAAATTTTGCTTAAAATAAGTCTTGAACTTGAAAATATGAACTCATCCTAGAAAAAGTCCTGCATACCTCATTGCTGAATATCACTACAGTCACCTTCGAAGTACTCCCCTTGGGAAGCAATGCACTGACGCCAGCGCCTAGTCCACCCTTCAAAGCAGTTTTGGAACTCATTTTCTGGAATGACCATCAGAGCTGTCATTGTACCCAAAATCTGACAATGAAGTTTGCAAACTTGCCACCTTGCACTTAAGTTGGCAGCACCGTACAAATAAATCTATTAGGTGTCATAACCTTGGCTCCTTACCAAGTGGTTTGTGCAGTGTTGCCAATGTAAACAGATGAATTTAATTGTCAGATTTTGGAGACAACAGCTCTGATGGCCATTCCAGAAAAAGAGTTCCAAAACTGCTTTGAAGGGTGGACTAGGAGGTGGCATTGGTGCATAGCTTCCCAAGCGGAGTACTTCAAAAGTGACCATAGTAATATTCAGCAATGAGGTATATAGCACATTTTCTAGGATAAGTTCATGAAAGTAATTGTCTCACCTCATATTTGTAACATTATTTTTTCACTGTAATGTCATGTGCCCTAATAGGATTTAACCTGTTCTTCATATACTTTATGTAGGATGACCACATTCCACAAAAACAGTTTATTCAAAATTATAATATGAATATAGTTTAGTTTATGAAACATACAGTGAAACATAATATATTGATCTGTTACCTAAAATTTACTTAGGTTAAGTGTTATATATTTTCTCAGTTTATTCAGTCTCTAGTCTGTATTTCCAAACCTGAAGCTTATTAGAGTGTAAAAGTTGCATTATAGTCCTATTGTTCAAATTTATTTTTAGAGAAAAGCTCAGGTAGTTTCCAATTCTAGCTGTAATTAGAGGCATTTTATTGTGAATAAGGACTTAATTATTTTAATAGATTGCACATAATATTATCTGATTTTTAGATAATATTTCAAATGGAAATTGTTCAAAATTGAAAACATTCTAAAAAGGGGAGGAGGGAGTAAAGGCGATAGTAAAATATTTAAGAATAACATATGTACTTTAAAGTAACAGATCTTAAGTGTATCATTCAATTAATTTTTATAAGGTGAACATACCCATATAACCACTATGCAGATCAAGACATTGAATGTTACAAACACCCCAGAAGTCTCCCTCATCTCTATAGTGGTATTTCCTATCATCACATGAAAGTTTTATGATTTGAGAATCTACCTAATGTCTTCAAGAGTTCATAACTTTTCTGACCTATTTCCTTATTCTGATTCATCATGCTGCAGTTTGCTATAATTTTCTTTGACATTTGAGTTTTTCTTTTTAGTTTTTAACTTGCAATTATCATAAATAACCTATAAACTTCTCAAGTTTTATACATTGTGGTAAAATAAAAAATTTAAATAATACTCCAGGACATTTTGTTTTTAAGCTATGGATTATTGACGAAAAGAAGTGGAAACCTGGGCGAGTAGATCACACTGTTGGTTGGCCCTTGGACAGACACACTTACGGAGGCTCTTTCCTCTATCATTTAAATGAAGGCGAACCTCTCGTAGCTCTTGGTTTTGTGGTAAGTTAGATGCCCATTATAGAAAGTTCCATTGCTAGAGTCACAGAATCACTACTGTTATAAAACAAGGGTTTTGAATCTGGAGAATGTAAAATGCTTTTCTAAAGCTTACTTTCTAATTTTATCGGAATATAAAGTACTTATATTAATAGCCATTATAGACATTATTCTACTTAAACACACATAGCTTTAGTAACAGTATGCTTCACTGAGAATTAATTCTAAGTTTCACAAAATTCCTATGAAGTAGGAATAGCCTTATTTCACTAATAGGAAAACTGATTAAGCAAGTTAAACAACTTTCCCATATACACCCATTAAATGACAGACGCGAGATTCACTCTTGAACCTGACTTCAAAGCCCATTTCCATTAGGCATGCTGCCACTGAAAGTAAAAAAAAGCACTGGGTATGAACCTATACCTTTTTAAAAACATGGGCATTTTCTCCCTTTTTGGCCACTTACATCTTTGTAGTAAGTTACATCTTGAACATTATAAGGAAAGGAAAAATAATGTAAGAGTTTTTGTACCTTGGAATTGGTGGCAGCTGTATAGTTTAATGTCATGATTAAACCTGTTTATGAACCTGTTGTTAAATTTATGCCTTATCAGTGTGTTTTGACACCTAGCCAAGGGTTCAGTGCATCAGCTTTGTGTACGTCTAGTGACTTATTCTTTTCAAAGCAAATAGGCTTGGTTATCAACTTCACTTTATAAAATGTTAACATTGGGTATGTTTTCTCCTTTCTTTTTCTAAATTTGATTACAGCTTGTTTCTTCATTTTTTGCCTCAGTTGTACTGCATATAGCTTATTTATTTCTAGAGCTGGTATTGATAAGTGAATAATAAATACAATTCCTTTTGTAGAAACATAGTATGAGACACCTACCAGTAATTTTCTAATTTGAACTTTGATTTTCAGAGCACAGTGATTTATTGTATTTCCAAATGTCTAAGGTTGTGCTGATTATAAACACATGACATCTTTTTGTTTACTCTTTCTTTTCCAAACAGGTTTTGTTTAATTATTTATTTAAATTTGGCTTACTGTATATATTTCTCCCAAGTACTTTGAGTATAAGAAACTTAATGTTCATGTTTTCTGAAAAATACTGCTCACATTTTAGCATGATATAATTTGAAAAACAAATGTCTAATTGTATAAATATAACAGATTTAAATATAAAAATTTTAAGGTTGGTCTAGACTATCAAAATCCATACCTGAGTCCATTTAGAGAGTTCCAGAGGTGGAAACACCATCCCAGCATTCAGCCAACATTGGAAGGTGGAAAGAGAATTGCATATGGAGCCAGAGCTCTCAATGAAGGGGGTCTTCAGGTAATTCTCCCAACCTTTTTATTCCTTATTTCTGTATGATAAAATCAACGTTGAAATACAATGAAACAAATTTAGATGAAGAATAGGAAGTTACCTCATAGGGAAAATTTTAAGTAATCGAGCAAAACATTTAGTGTTTATAAAACTGTGTCACACTGTAGTTAAATCACCCCATGAATTTAGTTTTAAGAATATCTTGATTTCTAGACAAAAAAATCACGGGCTTTTTTTGTTAGTTTTTTTTTTTTTACCAGAAAATTAGAACTATGTGATCTAAGGTATTTCCCTTTTATTCCATCACTGGCAGGAAACTCAAAGGCAAAGTTAGTTTTCAGCAAAGTGATTAGTTCATCCCAACAACCTAGTAACACCCAGTGCCTTTTAGGTGGCCTCTGTTGAGCTTTTACCCTTAATTGTCCAATTTTAGGATATGTTCAAAATAAACCTCATCAATTACAATTAATGTACTAAATATATACTAATTGAACAATGAAATAGGACCTAGGTGGCTAACTATAATAAACACTGTTAGTACTGTTGTGGAAGTAGTATTAGACAGATAAGATGATCTAAAAAATCAGCTCTAAAAATCATACCAAATGATTTGGAGCAAGTTACTTTACTTCTCTGGCCTTAAGGAATCAACTGTAAAATAAAGACAATCTTTTCTTTCTCTAATATTCGAGGGATCTAGAACTTTTTTAGAAATTTGGTATTTAAAAAAAAAGTCTGTTGTAAAACAAACAGATAATATAAAAAATGGGGGGAGGGGAGATGACGTAACCTTTAAAGTGAAATTCTAAATAGTTTATGGTAACAGTAATTCATAAAATCAAGTAAAATCATAGCTAAATTATGAATGTAATCACTAGAATTTTAAGTTCATTTGCTATGAAATAACTTCTCATGTTCTTTCATTCTAGGGTAGTAATTCAGTTGCAACAAATATTTATTAAATTCCCTAACTGTTCAAGCCCATTAAACTCTTGAATAATGTCCATAATACCTAGTCAGTCTAATTCTACAGATTCTTATTTAAAAACATTTGCTTGTGTGCTTTGACATCTCAGATAATTTTTGGATTGGCAGGAAGAAGTGACCATACCCAGCCACCCACAATTTTTACTTAAATTTTCTGTTTAATTTCAGAAACTTATTTCCAGTTAGTTTTTTGAAGACCATTAAGAGGCAGTAATTTGGAACCTTCTCATGTAGGTTTGTCATGGTGAGGGAAAGGATAAAGTCTTAATAGAAAAATAGCAATAGTTCTAATCCTCATTCTTATGGGAGGGGAAAAATGCTCTTGCTCTGATTTTTTTTCTTCAGTATATTCATTTTCTTATATTAAAAAAAAAAGATGTTTTCCCTAGAGCATTAGAAGACTTTAGGAGGCTATAATTCAAATGGTCAGTTTTGCTTGTTTAATTTGAGTTAACAAATATACTTTAAATGTTTCTTTCCTCAGTCTATACCAAAACTCACCTTTCCTGGTGGTTTACTAATTGGTTGTAGCCCTGGTTTCATGAATGTTCCCAAGATCAAAGGTACCCACACAGCAATGAAAAGTGGAGCTTTGGCAGCAGAATCTATTTTTAATCAACTAATTAGTGAAAATCTCCAATCAAAGACGATAGGTAAGACCTTCCTGTTCAAATATAGAAAACTGTCCAGTTGTTCATTGAGAGTTTTAAAAAGTTACTTAAACATAGTTAGTATATAGATAGAAGATTAAAATAAGTACAATTTAAAATCTTGAGGTTTTTTAATGTATATTTCAATTGAAAGATATATGTCGTATATGTCCCTTTATACAAGCCATTGAGGTGTGACATGTACAAAGTAAACTGCATGACCTGCTCTCAATAGTTAAGTCATATTTTTATAGCAATATTGTTTTATTCACATCAAAAGCAGAATAGTACCAGTGGTGTCCCACCTACTTAAAAGAGTTCAAGTTGGACAGTAGTGGATTACATTACATACATGTACTATATACATGTAAGATACCTCACAAATACTGAAGTATTAATATCTTCCATCTGAAAACAGAACAGCTTTGTAAATTGCAGAAGCAAGCAGCACCATTCCGTAGTAGGCTTGGCAAGCACAGGCACATGTGTGTGCCTTCTGCTGTGGTGAAGAGAGCACTTAAACCTCAGTAACCTCTAGTCTATGAAAACTCTTAGTGATTCTCAGTTTTTCTCAGGGTGAAAGTCAGAGTTCCCTCACCCCCCTTTCATCACTCTAGTCTCCATGCCAGCCATGCAGGCTTCCTCACTGCTCCTGGAACATGCCAAGCATGCTCCCTTCTCATGGTCCTTGCTCACTGCCAACTCCCTTGCTTTCTTCACCTTTGCTCAACTTCACTTTCTCCTGGTGGCCTTACATTTACCATACCAAGTAATTTACAATACACAACCACTCCCAGCACTGTTTTTTTGCTATAGTATTTTTCATCTTTTAGCACATATAATTTACTTAACAACTTTGTCTCCTGCCTCTTAGATTAAAAACTCTAGAACCAGGGACTTTGTTCACTATGAATCCTAAACACCAAGCACACAGTAGAAACTCAAGAGATATTTGTAAATAAGCCTTATTCCTTAGAATTGTAGAAAACAATTGTTCCTCCAGTTAGAAGTATGCAACCTGATTAAGTCTTCAAATATCTTTGTAGGAATGGAGGCCTGGGGTGTGGGAGAGGAAGGAGGTAAGGTGGAACACAGAAAGGACAATAGGGTACTTCAGGAAGAACAGAACAGACAAGATGGAGTGTAATTGTTGAGTAGTGGAAATTTTTTTCTCATTGTCTAGCCAAGTATCTTTCCATTTTGGACCACGAGTCATACTTTCACCTTATCATGTACACATACATAGTACCACATACAGTACTGGAACACATAGGTCACCAAAGACTCGATCAAGTCTGAAGGAAAGGGGAGCCAAAGCAGTGACGGAAAGAGGAGTCACTATGTAGTTCATGCAAATTAGTAAGAACCAGTTTGTCCCATTA
The DNA here is from genome assembly GCA_004026885.1 of Lyroderma lyra. Taxonomy (NCBI): domain Eukaryota; kingdom Metazoa; phylum Chordata; class Mammalia; order Chiroptera; family Megadermatidae; genus Lyroderma; species Lyroderma lyra. The sequence continues at coordinate 42,419 of PVJL010004842.1, forward strand.
AATATTAAATGCACACACCAAGTTTTAGGTATTACAATTTCCTAGGGCTGCCACAACGAAGTACCACAAACTAGGTGGCTTTAAACAACAAATTTATTTAGTTCTACAGGCTAGCATTTCAAAATTAAGGTGTTGTCAGGACCTTACTGTCTGAAGTCTCTTGGTAAATCCTTTCTTGTCTGGCCCTGGCTTTTCATAGCTCCAGGCATTCCTTGGCTGGTGGCAGAATTAACTGCAGCCTCTGCCCCCATCTTTACATAACTCTTCTGTGTGTCTGTTTCATGAGGACACCAGTCATTGGATTAAGGACTTACTGTACTCCAGTGTGACCTCATATAAACATCTGCAACCATCCTATTTGGACAATTTTTAAATGCTTGAGGGTTAGGACTTCAAAATATCTTTTTGGGATGGGGACACAATTCAACCTATAACAGGTAAAAGTAGTTCATTGATCAGTTATAAAAATTTTCACTTTTATAGGTAGCATAAACACTTTTAAGCTCCCTTTTCAGGTTCACTGAATTGTGAAACTTAATTTTCCGTGTTGCCAGTATAAATTATCAAATGCCTTATACCTGTTAACAGAATATATCATGGTTATCTTTTTGGAAGATGCCAAGATTTATATGTGCAACATTCTTCAAGTGTGATCTTGTATGACCACACTTTTTTAATTACTTAAAATTCACTTCGTATTTCAGTAGCAAAAGATCTTGCTTGAGAAAGTATTTCATTGTCTTTGAGGCAATTGCACTTAACATTTCATGTTTTTTTATAAAAGGACTCCATGTAACTGAGTATGAGGACAAGTTGAAGAAATCATGGATATGGAAAGAGCTATATTCTGTTAGAAATATAAGACCATCCTGCCATGGAATCCTGGGGGTATATGGAGGGATGATTTACACTGGAATCTTTTACTGGATACTTAGAGGAATGGAGCCATGGACTCTGAAACATAAAGGTAATTCCAACATATTTGAGAATGTGCATGTGTATAATCATTAAAAGCTCATGATTAGGATCCATTGAGTGGAAAAAGTGAATTTTTACTTTAATGTTTAAATTTCAATGGAGAAATGGCTAATTCAGTACATTTAAGAAAACAATATTGTTATTGTGGGGTATAGTCTCATTTCTTTGGTAAGTTTTCAAGTTTTTATAAAAATGTTGAAAGTACTTTAAAATTAATGTTGTATTTTTATTAAAAGTCTTCCTCAAAACTTTTGAAGGTTCAGACTCTGATCAGCTCAAGCCAGCCAAGGATTGCACACCTATAGAGTATCCAAAACCTGATGGACAGATCAGTTTTGACCTTTTGTCATCTGTGGCTCTGAGTGGTACTAATCATGAACATGACCAGCCAGCACATTTGACTTTAAAGGATGACAGTGTACCTGTAAATAGAAATCTGTCAATCTATGATGGGCCCGAACAGCGATTCTGCCCTGCAGGTTAGTAATGTGATTCCCATCCATTCCTAAAAATACAAATTTTTGCTTTAAACATGTTAGAAATGTACTTGTGTTAAGAAACCTCTTCCTTGCTTGGAAATTGTAAATGACTTTTATATCCAGCTTCCTTTAGAAAACATTATTTTTATGGTTCTTACTCTAACTAGCAGTGTTAAAATTTAATAGGAATTTTTTGTTGTTGTTTAGCCTCAGATGACATTTCACCAAAAAAAAAAAAAAAAAAAAGGCCTTTCCCTGTGTCTGCCCTGTCAGGATTATGGAACATGAAAGAATACCTCTGTCCATGTTCACGTGACTTTCTTTAAAAGAATCATACGTCATGGCTGCTACACATACACGAAGTGTATAGATGCTAAAATACTAGGCTATAGCCACATTAACTCAAGCACATAGTCCCAAACTTTGAATTCATCATAAATCCTGTAACTTTTAGTGCTGAGTTTCCAACCAGAATTATAAAACAGGGTCTCAAATGGTATTAAAATAGTATTCAGATATGTAAAAACTAGTACTAAAGACTAATAGTTCTTTGAGGGCAGTGACTTTGTCTTTTTACTTTATTTACCATTTGTTACCACACTGGGTTATAAACTCTGAGGGTAAGGACTGAACCTAATTTGTCTTTTCAGCTAAAACACACATGCATGCACACACACTGTCCAGAAAGTATCCAGCCATGTAATATGAAAGAGGCATTTATGGCTGGATTTTTTCTGGACAGCCCTTGTATATGTGTACGTAATTCAAAAACTGCTAAATGTTGAATTCCGTTATTATGACTAACCCAGCCAAATACTCCTATACCTTTTGCTTTTCTCTATATTTAATTTACACTAACAGCAATAGCACATGAGATCTTTGTAATATTTTCCAAGTTAAAAAAGTTAGGTACTACTACTGATTTCTCCCTACAGGAGTTTATGAATTTGTACCTTTGGAACAAGGTGATGGATTTCGGTTACAGATAAATGCTCAGAATTGTGTGCACTGTAAAACATGTGACATTAAAGATCCAAGTCAGAATATTAACTGGGTGGTACCCGAAGGTGGTGGAGGACCTGCTTACAATGGAATGTAAACTGCAACTGATTTCATTTGCAGGCAAGTTTGATAACCACTTTCTTTAAAATGTATGTAAGCTACCTTTAAAACGTTTAGAACAGGTGTCAAACTATCGTACAGCACATTACTGATCAGAATGTTCATTAAATTATCAGGGAAACAAATTTTATACTATACTTAAAATTGTACCGTAAAAATTATCAATATTTATCTTAAATAAAATTTTTTAAATGATATAGCATCCACTTACCTCTTCAGTTCTTCAAAAATTCAATAACAAAATACACTATTGGCCTTTAAAGTACATTTGACTTGTCAAATTCAACACTTCAAGTATAAAAACAAATGTATAATTCTAGACCAGAGGTTGGCATCCAGCTCACAACTTTTCTTATTGTTTTATTGGAACACATCCTTGCCAGGTCCACTGGTTTGTCTATGGCTACAAATGCAGAAACAATAATGGTCCACAAAGCTGAACATACTTACTGTACGGCCCTTTAGTGTGCTGAGACCTGAATAAGTGTATTTGTATTATCTAAGTAAAGCACCATCACAAACCAACCACAGTTTACAGAGAGCTGCATTAAAGAATTGAGGGAAACAACATACAAACTTAAGTTTTCATCTATTTATTCAACAAGGTATGTCTTTAGAAGTTTAAAAATATGTTGGACACCATTATTCTTTGTGAGTAATGCAGAGAGCCATAAAAAAATTTCACTGTATTTTTTAACACTTTTATTAAGATAAGAATGAACCCATACAAGTATTCCTAAACTGTAAACAATGGGAAACTAAAGTATCAAAGGACACACATTAGGGATTATATATTAACAGACAAAACCCCTTTAATTTTCTTATTGCCTTGTACAGTCAATGTATAATATAATATTTCAGCAAAACTGAATTCCTTATTAAGCAAACATTTTTGCATATGCTGCCTTCTCTTTATCTTTCTGTGCCTTTATCTTTTGTTTGACTTTGAGCAGTTCTGCCTGGATAGCTGCAAAATAAATACACAATATGAGTTATTTCTCAAAACATCCAAAAAATTAGGTTGACAAACAAATTGATGTTTTAGTAGGAGAGGTAACTCCTTGATAAAACTCCTCTCCTCCATAAAGTAACAACCCTATTAAGTTTCCTCTGAAAAAGCAATCACACCAACACAAAAATGATGAAGTATAATTTTAGAAGATTCAGTTGAGAGAATTCTAATTGAATTATACAGATTTGCCTTCTCCCTCTCCATTAGAGTGGGCAGTTAAGTGCCTCCCTTGTTTTACTTTAGCTTAAGAAACCAAAGATGTATTTTACTAACTAGATCAAGTATCGCTATTCATAGTTGGTTTATTTGAAAGACAAGCTTATTTTTGTCGGTAGACTACTTATTGCCACATTCAGCTTAAGGAATGGTCCCAAACATTAAATTCACCATAAATACTTAGTGCTGCACTTTTGACTAGAATTAAAGTTAGAAGCACCAGATCTCAAATGATATGGTAGAAAAAAACAGTATTCAGATATGTGAAAATTAGTGTTCTAGAGAGGGACTAGAATGTAAGCTCGCTGAGGGCAGGGACCTTGACTTGTTCACTGTAGTATGTTCATTGCCTAGCCCAATGATAGGCATTCTTGTAAATTATCTGTTAAACAAATGAGTATCTACGTGGCAAAGGGTACAGTGGTTCATGAGGATAAATTCTTAAAGGACAAAATGATTTTCATTATAGAAACTGCCAACTTACCTTTATCTTCTGGTGCTATCTCCTGAGCTTTCTTAAGATCAGCCTTTAATTGGAAAAAACATTTAAAGAAATATTAGGTGTATGATTTATGAAGGGTGTTGTCTCTCTTAAAAAAACTGAAATTTAGAATAAAATCTTACCAGTGCTTGATCGTATTCTTTTAATCCTTGCCATCCTTGAGCTCTACGGTACAGTGCTTTCGTATTTGATGGGTCTATTTCAAGAGCCTACAAAAATTTTTAAATTAATATTTTTATCTGAATATTAAGTATTAAATATATATGCTAGATTTCAGTTTGCTGCCTGTCAGCTAACCCTTCACAGCTCTGGGATAATGGAGCTAGACCCTGTAAATCTCTCCCCTCTGCTAGGTGGCACAATGTTAAGTTTTATCCATAGAGGGCGCTAAATAGACATGGAAGAGAAGGCTGTTTGTTTTCCAGGTTCTAGTGTGCTCCCCTCAGTAGTTCCTCCTACATGGAGCTTAATCAATAGTACATACCAGGGCTGTTTGGAAAGTATCCAGCCATGTAATCTGAAAAATAGAGGCATTTATGGCTGGATTTTTTCTGGACAGCCCTTGTGTAACAACTCTGCAGGCAGCTTCCCCAAGCACTCCAGTGAGTCCCACAAGTATGGTACCCAATGAGCGTCTCTGCCACCCAGGCAATCACAGCCATCCCCTCTTCAATGAGGTCTGAATCTCATCCAGAAGCTTCCAGAGTTGCCTCTTCCTAGGGAACTCCATCCCAGCCTACGTGGAACAGCCACTCTTATATATATTTGTATTTATATAAATAAAAATATATATCTGCTATTCACATAACTTTAGAATTTTCTTTACTAGCCAATACCTCAGTATTCCAATCCCCTCTTCTATATTATTTTAAATTTTCTCTGTTCAAATTACTGTATGGTTTTATTTCCTTATTAGGTCCTAACTTCCAAAAGGAAGCCATTTTGAATAAAAACTTGTATTCTCTCTTACTTGAAATCCTAGGGTATTTTGTTAGGAGCATTAATAACTCTTAATAAGCCTCTTCTTTGAACTAAATGTTTCAAAAATGCTGTAGTTTGTCCACTTAACATCTTTAAAAGTCAATACTCAGATTTTACTGAGAAGGGTGTATTATTTGCCTCACAAGGATCAAAAAGATCCAGATTGAAGACGAATCTTTTCCAATAACGTTTTTCCTCTGTTGTATCCTCCACTCAAATATAGTCTTACCCCTTATTCAACCTACCCTACCAAATTAAGATCTCATTTTATTTTTGCTTGCTCTATACATACCTGGTCTATGTACATACCTCAGTGTGCAATAAACAAAAATTACCAGAGATGGTCTTTGTAAAATACGTGGTTTAGTTTGGAAAAATTCCCAAACTATATACAACAGGGAGAAAATCATAATTGCTCTATTTAAGGACAGTAATGCTACCACCTTTCTAGCTTTAATTGTCAGTAATCCTGGCTGTCTCCGTAAAAAGAGCCAAATAAAAAGTTCCTTGAGGATATGGGTTTTTCTTTTAATTAAAATATCTAGTCTCTGATAGGTGCTTAACATATGCCCAACAATGTGTTACATGCTTTGTGTATGTTATATAATCTTTACAGCAGTCTCATGAAGCAAGTATTATTTCCATTTAACATATAAAGAAATTAAGGGGGCTCCCTGGTGGTGTAGTGGCTAGGCTTCAGCGCGCGCAACACTATGGCCAGGTTTTGATTCCCAGCCAGGGAACTACCCCACCCCCACCCCCCAAAAAAAGAAATTAAGACTCTAAAATTAGGAAGTTATCCAAGATTACAAAGTTAGTAGGTGACAGAGGTCTAATAAAAAAATCTATGTCTGTCTCCACAATCCACATTCTTAATCATTCCTGGCTTTGTCTTCCAATCCCTAGCACATCATAGGTGTTCAATATATTAAATGAATTAAGTGAGCTGATGATACATGTGCTTTGACGAAGAAAGAAAAAGTATCTCCGTAGATATTAATTAACATGATGAGCTAAATAAATAAATTGAGAGGAAGAAATGAATTACTGAAATTTAGAGAGAAAATGACTTAGGAGTTATATTTCATTGAATCTCATTAGGTCCTATTCAATAAGATATATTACTGTATAAAAAATTGCTTTTATTCAAGTTGATAAGTCAATCTCATCTTTTCATAAAGTTCAACATCAAACAGACTTACCTCCAAACAACTGTCAATTGCTCCCTGCCAATTTGACATCTTCAGTTTACATGCACCAATATTGAGCATGCAGCTTAAAGCTACAGGTTGCAACTTTGATCTATCTGTTTTCTCAATAACAGCCTTTGAACCTTCCACATATCTGGAAAACACATGAATAAAAGTAGTATGCAATGCTCTATAAGACGTACTCTGCTTCAACTGTGTCAGAAAGTTTGTCATTTGATATAAAAAGCTCAAATACTAATATTAATAATCTTAATGATCATAACCTTTTTATTAAGTACTTAATTTTTCTTTAGATAATTCTTTATTTTTATTTGTTCCAACTTTTTCCACAAAGTGTTCAAATAGACCAATTTAAGAATAATCCCCAAATCTAAAAGATAATCGTGCACTATGAACTTTCTGTTTTTAAAAACCAGGTCTCTATTATGTACTCTCCAATGTAATTACGTTTAGAACCAAGATTCTCATTGTGGGAGAGGGAATGGAACTGAGAAAACTGTAATTTAATATAGTTATAATACTAGCTCTGTCCACTGAAAAGAGCTCAAAAAACAATGAGCATACTTGGCCATCAGAATTTATTTTCTAAAGTCTAGCCCCCACTGAAAAGAATCGGGGCTCCAGAGCTCCTTGGAGAAAATGCTGATACCAGCTCTAGAAACAAGATTAATTAGGTATAAGATGGGCCTATAAAGTCTTGTATCAGAAAGCAAGCCAAGTGATCAGACATATTAAGAGGAATATATCAATCAAAAGGATGGAGAAAAGGGGGCTTCCACTGGAAAAATCTAGAAACCTTTGAACATCAAAAAGAATGATGTTAATAGTATAATAATAGGTTGATTTGGGGGGGAAACCACAGGTCTAGATTGATATTTTTAAAAGGGGGAGAAAGGGGAGGCTCTTTCAAACAAAAACGCTAGCTAGTAACTGCAGAATGAGTGATAAAATTAGAAAATCACAGTTCTGCAACCATCAATGTAATAATTGATTCAGGCGGCTCTTCAATGATGCAAAATTATTAGATAAAAGGTCAAAGTGGACATGCACACAATCTCACCTCACTGAGTACTTATTATTACAAAGGGGAAAAGGCACTTTTATAACAGACATCTGACTGACACACTTTAATCAAGTGCCGAAACTCAAAATAGGCCAAACTGACATTTGCCTTCAATATGTGATTTCACAGGAAATATACATCACCTATTTAATTCCTCTTGCCAAAATATTTAACCTAAACCTAATCTTGAAAAACCAATCAAACAAATACAGATGGTATTCTGTAAGACAACCTACTCAGAATTTATAAAATACAAGTCAACTAAAAACACATGTACAATAGGGACTATTAAAGATTAGAAGAAACTAGAGACATAAGACCAAATGATAAAATCAACTCTGGGGCAAATACATAAATAAATAAACAAATGGAAAATCTGAATATGGATTACATATCAGATAATATTGTATCAGTGCTATTTTGGGAGTGTTTTAATGGTACTGAAGTTACGTAGAGTAATGTCCTTGTTTCTTAGGAAATACTTGCTAAAACTTTTAGGGTTAAAGTGTCATGGTATCTGTTACTTTCAAAATGATTCTACAAAAACAAAATAGCAAAAGTTAAAAACTAGTGAACAAAGGTTAAGGTACATGTGTAATATTGATGTACTATTCTTTCAACTTTTTTGTATTTTGAAAACTTAAAAGTAAGCTGGTGGCAACAAAAAAGTAACTATTTCAACACACATGGTTACTCTAAGTAATTTGCCAAAAATATAGTAACCAACTCTTGAATTTCCATTTATAATTCAATATACAAGTACTTAAGAGTAGTTTATTAAAAATATTTTATTACCTTAAAACTTTTGTGTATTTTTTAATGGCCATCTCCCAGTTCTGGGATTTGAAAAAAGTATTTCCAATGTTTTTTAAGTCTTCTGTTATTAATAATATTTTATCTACCTGTATAAAAGAATACAAATAAATAATGTGGTTTAGTGGTAGGCTCTATCATTAAGCAGACTGACAAAGAAATATCAAAATCTTAGTACTAAATATTTTTAGTCATTTAAATATTGGAGTTTGATTGATCTGAAAGTACTCACATCTTTTAAATCTACATCTGCATCCTCAGGAAAATCTGGGTGACTGTCACCAGAACCATCTTTTGGGAGTATTCCCCAATCATCCCCTTCTTTCAGTTCTCCGCATTCTGCAATAACGCACAACTGTAAAAATAATCCTACATTGTAGAAGTGCACTACCATATCATGATATTAAAAAACAAAAAAGGTCTGGGCTTAAAAGCTATACAGCTGCAAGTCATGTGCAACACTGTCCAAATCCCTTCTGAAATGGCAGACTGATATGAGGAGGCTCATCTATCTGCTCTAATAGTCTTTATATGTATACATTCCAAGCAATACAACGTCACGATTTTACAAAAGCATTTTGATATTAATCAGCTCTGTGTACACAAAATAAGTTGAAAATTTTATCATTCTCTACATAATTTTCTTTAGGTTGGGCAATGCTTTCACTTTACTCCTTTTACATTGAGTGATAGCCTGCAGGTATCTAAGTTTCCAATTCCCACTCACAACCCTACCACTTGGGTTGGGTAGTAGTATGGGCATTTTGATTCACTTTGAGGCACGAGAATGTAAGATCCTTAAGTAATTTATATAGGATGAGAAAACAGGCCAAGAAAAAAGTTCAGTAAAATCAAGACCAAACCACCAATTAAACAGCAGAATCTAGACAGCATTCTTCATTTCCTGTCCTCTTTCCATTATGTACTAGGATACACACTGATTCAAAGTTTTTCAATCACCAAGACTGAAAACGAAATAAAAATCTCCTTTTAACTGCCCTCATCTTTTCCTTGTAGAAAATAGTTTAAAAGGAAACGTGGCAGATCCAGGTTTCTTTTTGGTAGTTCTCTGTCTGGGAATCGAACTCAGGCCACAGCACTGAGAGAGCCAAAGCCTAGCACTACACCACCAGGGAACCCCAGATCCTTTTCTAGACCAAAAGTCATCCTAACATTTTTCCAGCTAATAATCATCTGATCTTTTTTGCCTACATTTAAGATAGCAACTAAGATAATAAATGTATTTCATTATAACTTTACTTACTTTGGCTGGGTTTTCACCTTTCACTTCTACATTTTCCAGAATTCTTGCCACACCCATTCCTTTAATTACTTGGCCAAATACCACATGTTTCCCATCCAAATGAGGAGTTGGAACTGTTGTGATAAAGAACTGAGAACCATTTGTATTGCAGCCTGCATTTGCCATGCTCAATAAACCCTCCTGGTCATGCTGTAGGAAAAAAAAAATCATTAAAAGAAAACCAAGGTTAGAGGTACTAAATTGTTTCACTGACTATTCACATAAAACTATGGTAGACTATAATATTCTTTAGATCAAACAAAAATATAGTGTAATTTTACTTCGTATAAATTGCAACCTTTAATTCACAGAATATGGGGTACTTAACCACTTTTTAAACTTTTAAGAAAAGCTTATGAAACCAAATAAAGTAACAAATAATGTGTGTGTGTGGGGGGGGGTCTAAATTGGCCCTTTTAAGAAAATGCTTATACATCATCTTTAAGATGAAGATGCTGCATTAAGGAAATCTAATAATTATATTTTGCCCTTTTTTATAGTGGGTACTTTTTCTTCTGAGGAGCACTGAACAATCTCCCCAATTTAATGGGCATGCATTACGATTCCTCCTTTACCTGTCAATAAACTGGAATAGTGATGGGTTTTTCATTTAGACAGGACATTCAATTAAGTACTTTCCTAATCTCAAAAGAATACAAATACTATGGCATTCATCCCCAACGAATCACTTCTTCAAAGATGCCCAAGAGAAACTACTGCATACATACATATTAAAATCACATTTCTATCTTGGCATCAACCTGTTCAAAGGTTCTGTGAAACCCAAGTTCTTCATCTTTCTACTTTATCCTCAGGCTTTCTAAATTTATTCCTTGTTGGGCCAGGCATAGTATCTCTATCATTAGTCTTCCCACCCAAAATGCCTTTTACCCCTCTAAATCTAATTCAGCTTTCAAGGTTAGCAAGTTTGTAGAAGATAAAAATTACATGTCCTTTCAATAGACCTTTCTTTTGATCAACACGATCATCACATAATCTTAGTTTCCATCCTTCTGGTAGCTTCCTTTTTTCCTTTCCAAAAGTTTGGTGCTTTCCCCTCAGTATTAAATAGAATATTAACTTTATTTCCTTGGCCTCCTCCTACTTTTGTGTCCTCACATCCCTCCTTCAAACTGGCATCTGTATTTTAGTTTCTATCTAACCAAATCTCAGCCATTTTACAAGGCCCACTTTGCCCAACTTAAGTATCCCTTCTTCCTCAGTGTCTTCTCTAATAATTTGGATTATAAAAATCATACCTTTCTCCTATAGAATATAGTCTCAATTTAGCATTTATTTGCATATTACATTATTCTCCAGTTGTCCCAAGTGTTTTAATGTTATTTTCCCCTAAGATTACAAATTCCTCATCATCGAGGCCTTTCATTTTTATGAACACTTTGGTGCCAGTGACAGTGCTAAACACACATAGCTGCAATCAGTCCATACTGCTTAAAAGACTGATGACATTTTCAAGTTATCCTTGTTACCTTATTCATATTCCTCATTTCCAAAAACATCACTTTACTTTTGTACTTACATGTCCATTCTTATAACTTGAATGATGCAATATACCCCGATTACATCTTGGGAAAATGAAGGTAAGAAGGCAGTGGCACCACTCATGTCCTTTAGGAGCCTGGACATTAACCATATCCTCTAGTGTGCAAATCCCCTGACATCCTGGATATTAATGGTTTTGTTGCTCTTCAAATTCAAGCATAAAGACGCACAAGTTACCATCCTTCCAATATGAGAACATTTTTCCTGGAAACTATTTTGCCATATGGTGGCCATACTTAAAACCTCACCAGCTTTACTGAAGTATATAAACCTGGATCACATTAACCATACTATTTTTGCCAAATAAAATCATTACTGAAATTTTTCCTTATCAAAGATGCATATTTACAAATGATACCTTTTACAAAAAAAGAATGTAAGGACACTTGAGACATTTACTGATGTCAAGTATCCACACAGATCCGCCTTTATCATAATAAACATGCATTTTTGTCTACTTTACCTTGTAATAGAAATTTTCATCTTCAAATTTTTCACCATAAATACTTTCTCCACCTGTCCCATTCTGATTTGAGAAGTCTCCACCCTGAATCATAAATTTCTTAATAACTACAAAAGAGGAAAATACCTATGAGAAACCAAAGTATGGATGGCTTCAGCAATGTTAACTAATGAAAATGTAATAATAAAGACAACTTCCTAAAACAAGACACTAGTCATGTCATGTCACTGTCTTTCCCTACAACCTTACTCTTTAAAAATTTACTTTTCACAATCTGAGTCCAAACTACGTTTACTGCCTGATACCCCACTAACACTCAAAGAACTAGCTAAAATGGCATGTCTCTGATAAAACTCACTAGCACCCCAAAGTTGGATCTCCTAATTTTTCTTTCAGTAGCTTGACTCTATCTCTATGCTATAACATACAAGGACTGTTCGGAAAGTACCCAGCCATGTAATAAGAAAAACAGAGACATCTACGGCTAGCTTTTTCTGGACAGCCTTCATATATCATAATGATCTGTCTCTTCCAGCAAACAATTAACTCCTTAAGTACAGCAACCCTTGTTGTTTTTCACTGTTACTATGTGCATGGCTAGGCACATACTAGTCACTCTATGTCTACTGAATAAAGACCAACTATTCCCAATCAATTTGTTATACCATAATGGAAGTACTTCAGAACATATAATCACTTGGGGTTCCCAAGACTACCGCCATGGTTCAGAGATTCCCTGTGACTCGAGGGACTCACCAGTGGGTTATATTAGTGACACAGTAAGGACAGACAGCTAGATGAGAAAGGAAAAAGGTGCAGGCAGAGTTTGGAGGAATCCACGTGCTTCCTTAGGCTCTTGCCTCACATGGAAGGTCACATTCTTCCCCCAGCAAAGGAAATTCAGCAACGTGTGCACAATGTTTCTGACAAGGAAAGCTCCCTAGAGACTCAGCACCCACGATTTTTATTGGGGATTATCAGGCGGGCACTATCTGCCTAACATCTACCATAATTCCAGAATTACAAAGGAAAGCAGGTGTGTAACATACATCATCTGCATAAACAGTCTAGGCACTGTAAAACACCTTTATGATTTAGGGAATGGTTCAAGTGCTGCATTCCCAGACTCCACCCAATGGCCACCCTCGCAAGCAGACCTCTCTAAGGACAGCGGTCTCAGGTCTGGTATGTTACTCTTTCCTACATACACTTTATAAGCATATTTTGGTATTTTATTAAACATGAAAGTAAATTAACAGTTTAAATATCTTAAAATTAGTGTTAATATCTTTACTTTTTTCAAATGTAACTTCATGATTATAGTTTATTCATTAAACAAATATTTATTGGGTGCCTACTCAATAACTGTATTAGACGCTAAGGACAAAATGATGAGACAATATAGTTCTGAATTCTTGGAGCCTACAGTCTATTGGGGGAACTATTAAATAATCACTAAACAAATAAGCAGTGTGAAATGTCATCTTTTAGTTACATATCACACCAGGTATCCAAGATACCAAACCTTTCAATCAACTGCAGCCTTCCCAAGCAATCTTGCCCAAAAAGTAGGTTTAACCTTTTTGTCACCAGGCAGTCAAGCTATTTAATACCTGCTTATTTATCACGGCCACACCCTTTTTTCTCAATTTAATCACAGTGGAGTGAAGAGCTAAGAGGACTAGTGAAGGGAGGGTAGTCTGTTTCTCCATAAATCTTAATACCCTCCTATAATTAATTTGACCTTTCACAGCCCAACCTTTATGAAACTGAGCTATTATTGCCTCAGATGTCAACACATGCTGTAGGCAACTAATAGTAATTTTTAACCTTCACACTCAAAAAAAGAAAAAAGTAGTGTTTTCTTTCCTCTTATAAAACAGGATTTGATTATCTATAAGAACAATCATATTCAGAAAATTTACACATACTTCGATGGAATGGGCATCCTTTGTAATGGAGAGGTTTCCCAGTGGTGGGTCCAATGCCTTTTTCTCCTGTACACAATGCACGAAAATTTTCTGCAGTTTTGGGTACAACATCTGCAAACAATTCTAAGACAATTCGACCAACTACAAGAGGAAAAAAAAATAGTGTTAGTATGCAAAACAATGAAAATAATAAGCAAAAGATCAAAGGACAGTTACTAAAATTATGGTGACTGAGATTCTAAGTTCTCTTTTGTTCATTTTTCTAGTACTCAAATTTAGTCTACCTAGAGTTAAGTGTCATGCATCCAGATGAACAAGAAACAATTATTTTTCTACATCTTACAACAGATCACAGATACAGTGGCCAGAAAATTAGCATATAAGGGACACCATGAAGTACAAATGGTTTTAAATTTTGAGTATTTTCTTCTGACAGGTACTCAGAATTTTCAATCCCCAAATAACCAATACAAGAAAATTAAAAATTCTTTAAGTGGTCAGGTTGGCCAAGTTTTAAGTGTAGCTGTAGCCTGTGCTCTGTGGAACCTGCCTGGTGCAGCTTCTAAAGGAAAAGCTGGAAAAGATGCCATTCCAGATAACTCCTAAGGTGGGTAAAAATAAACCTGGCACTAGTTTCAGAATATGTGCAAGCCAAGTCTGTCGCTGTCTGTCTCTCCATACAATCCACGGGGGTCCCTGAATTCTGAAGTGTCCTTTTGCGCACACACACACACTGCCTGGCCAGCAATTTTAACGTATTCCAGATCGATCAATTCAGTTACAAAGCAATATGCTAATATTCCACAAGATTTTAAGGAGCTTCTGAGCTCTAACCTAGCTTAGGCAACCACAATGCTACGCTGAACTCATTTTCCCCAATGGCGAAACAGAAAAGGTTCACCAATCTGAATGGACCTGTAAGTTAAGAGAATCAGTAATAAAGAAAAAGCAACAAGCAAAAGTCGCTTTAATTTATAAATAATCTAACAATTGCTGATATGGCTGGCGTGGCAAAAGATATGGCGTGACGGGAACCCAACTGACGCATATCCCATGGGTTTTCTACGTGTCCCACTGCAAACATTAAATAAGCTTACTTTATACTAACTTGATGGTGCAAGATGACAAGGAGGTGCAACCAAATCAGGAGAGACAAACCTAAAGGCCCGCACAATCCCCGAACCAGAAATTTCCAGAAACTTCCGCACGATTGATGGCATTGCACAAGGACGTTGGCTCGACTCAACCCTGAATGCCTGGGTTTCTTCCCCAGCCGTCCAGTCTGAGCAGCTACCCACTCCGCGGCACAGAGAAGCCACAGAGCAGCCCCCGGCCCGAACCGTACGCACCCCACCCTACCCTTAGAATCCCCCAGAATCCGGGGAAGCCCAGCCTCCTCCGGGCCATTCCAAGAAAATCAGATTCCGCTCACCTCGCTCGTCTCCGATGTCCACGTCAAAGAAGACTCGGGGATTACTGGGGTTAGAGGGCTTCGCTTGGGGAGACGGATGCGACATTTTGACTTGCAGACGCAGGCTCAGAGAACCTCGTGACTACCCAGCAGCTGGAACCCGACAGCGACTCTAGCGGAGAAGACCTGGCGGCGGCGCCGACGAGCCACTTCCGGAGAGAGATCCGTAAGCCGCAGGCTGACTTCCGGCGCCGCCTCCTCCCACGTTCTGGCGCTTGCGCGCGTCTGTGGCCGCGTTCTCTGTACGCAGGTTCTCCCTCTTCTCTCATTCACTAACGTTGCAGCCTTAATTCTTTTCATTCTTTTCGCTTGTGTTTCATCGCCTTTCCTATCACCGTGGTGTAGAAGGGCTTTGGAGACGGTCATGCCTTTCCAGCCTCAGGTCTGCCACTGCTCTGAAACTCAAATTTGCTGGTCGGGATAATGGGACTGAAAATGCTTACCTGGAAGGTCGTTTTAAGGACTAAAGAAGTAAATCACTTAGCACAATGCTTAACGTAGCCTGATGGTAGCTAATGAATAGTTGCGTATTATTGTTGCCATGTTGTCATAATTTGATCTGCGCCTTAACGGTATTACTGGTAGAGGTTAGGCTAAATAAAGGCTCTAGACAGCTGAAGCTGAAAAGTCCAGAAGAGAGCACAGTTTTGCTTCCTGATCAAACTACATAATTGTAGCCCACTTTTACCTCATGGGAATTTGTGTAAACATTTAACCTATTTATAAGTCTCACTTCTTGATAAAACCTAATTTTGGAGAAAAGTGGTATGTGCCTTAGCACTTGGTAATATTCTAGTCGTTTATTCACTTACTTTATCTCTCTCCTCATACTAGAATTAAGCTCCACAAAGACAAGAATTTGGTTTTGATTTTTTCATTGGTCTACCCCAGCACTTCTGTCGGGCACAGGGTAGGTGCTCAATAAATACTTTTGAATGAATGAATGAGTTACACAGAATGCTAATGGCCTTGAGAATATTTGTAAGAGATTTAACAAGAAATTTCCGTTTGTTTATGTATAATTTGAGAAAATGCTCTATTACATTTTCAAAGTCCAGCACATTCAAATCAGTGTAAAATGTTAATTTCTTATTACTTGATCTCCTTCAATTCCATGGTGTTTATTTGTTGTGCTTCCCTAAAAATCTAGGACAGCTCAGCATGTACATAACCTCTGTGTCTCTTGGTAAATAAGAGTCAAATCTTTCTCTAACCCCGTCTCATTTCCAGGCTACAAGCTGGTAATTTACACATTCTCTCACAAATATCAAATGATAAATTAACATTGAATTTTTTATTCTGATCTACTGGCTTAAAAATCAGCCTTTAGGTCATTATTCCAAGAATTGTCATTTTTATGCTATAAGCTTCTAATCGTAATACCATGATGAGTATCATTATGATTAGGCACACTTCTACTCTGCCGTAAGACTTCTGGGTTTCACACTTCATCCAATTAACACTTAAGATTCTTACTAAGGCATTTCCTCATTGCATAATGTAGATTCTTGGTAAGAAACCTTGATTTCTTAAAAAATGTGTAAGGAAATTCCCCAGCTGGCAAATTCTGTGTCGTAGTGGGGGCATCTCAAAGTGCAACAGAATTCTCCCCTCGGAGAGATGAGAATTCATTTACTTGGTCAATTAAACATGATCATTAAACTTTGTAAAAAATAAAAACAACAAGAAAAAAAAGACTTCTGTGTTTCAAATTTAATCTCTAAAAGGTACTATCTTCTGACTTTGGACAAGTTAGTTAGCTTTTCTGTGCCTCAGTTTCCTCATCTGTAAATTATTATAAGTATCTTAAGGTTTTTATTAGGATTAAATGAAGACTTATTTAGATGTTTTAGTATCTGACACATGATAGGTACTACATAAGTAAGCAATTATTAATCATAAGTAGCTAATACTTTATTATAATAATGACTAATATCAACATTTTAAAATGAAGCTTAAAACTGGAAGGTGATCTGAGGATGCCTCTGTATTCTCAGAAAATAGAACTTGATTCTTTCTTTACTCATGTTTCTAGGTGTAAAAGACTAAATGTTACTCTCACTCTGTCTAGATTTTTCACAGTAATGTAATAGCTTTATATAAACTGTCATATTCCTAGAACCAACTTGAATAATAGAATCATACATTTCAAAACCACTCCAGAAATGATTGATTGTGAAAAGATAAATTCTTCTCCAAGAAGGATTTTAGGAGAATCCTAAAATCTGCTTACTTAAAACAAGGTTTCTGAGTTCTGAAATCTTCTCATCCATGTGTAGCAAAGAACGCAGTCAAAAACCATGCACTATTTCTTAGAGCTAAGGATATAATTTCCTCTGGATAGAAAGAGGAGTATTTGCTCTGGGAGCCCTGTTATTATTGTTGTTTTTTGTTATTTTTATCTGTTCCTCGTAAGTGTGGTAGGATAATATTAACAGATTGCCTCCCCCACCCAATGTTCTCTTCTCAATCTCTTTGCCCATCACTCATCCCCAAAAAGCAGCTAGGCATTCTGTGCCCATTGCTTTAAGAGAAAGATGTGACTGCAAAAAAAGTGAGGGAGGGAGAAAAAGAGACTCTTCTTGGTTCTGGTGTTGTAAAAGGCTTGGCTTTCCAAGAGCAAAAAAGACTCCTAGTATAGCAAGAGATTTGGACAAAACATCTTTTGTAAGAGTATAGCTTTCCAATGGCAGGAAAAAGTAAAACTAAAACAAATACATCAGAATGGAAAAGCAACCCTCAGGCTCTGCCTGCTAAATTTATGACTGTCTATAATATAACCTATCATAACTATAGGTTTTCTGAGCTAGAACATTGAACCTATGGGAGACAGCAGATGCCAGCCACAAGGGGACAGTAGAGTCTCTGTGAGCAGTAAAATTCATCCCACGGAAATGGTGCAGTGGACTTTGTGCCTGAGGACTCCCAATATAACAAGATTCTCCTAGGAGCTGGAAGTGATATGACAAAATATATTGATTATCAGTTTACAATAACACCAGGTAAGAGAAAATGTACGTGTATTCCTTGTCTTATGACTGTAAGGTTAACTCTTAACTCTTTAGTTGCAGAAGGTATATTTATATAATAGAATAAAATACAATAATTTAAACCAACAAAAACCAATGTTTAAATCCTTAATATTCCTTTTCTCTGAAGAGAAATATTTATATTAATCTAAAATAGTTTCCTTAAAATATATTTTATGACCATCACACACACAAATAACTATAACTTATTGGTCACTGCTAAGTGCCAGGCTCTGTGCTTTTATACTTTATGTTTTTTAATCTTCAAAATAACTGTGTCATAGGTAATCTCATTACCCTATTTTACTTGTCAGAAAAATAAGTGCTCAAAAACTTAAGACAGTTGTCTGATACGATTCCAAAGCCACTTCACTATGTATTAGAAAGATAGAGCTTGACAATTAAGCCTTATGGATTTAAGTATTGTATAAGAAAACATCATGATAGTTTACATGTCATGAGGGCCCTTGAGTTCCTCATGACATTAACACTGGATTTGTTTTATCCTTATATAACTTGGCTTTGATCTGCCCTCATAAAATAGATTAGGCTTCTATACCTTTTGTAAAATGTTCTATATTTATTCTAATGTGAACTAAAGCAAATAAAATATTTTCCATTAAAAATAGAAACAATAATAAAATTTTCTCCTAATCAACTTTGCACAGAGGTTAGAGAGTTGGTGCCAATCTTCTGACATCTCCATGAATTTCCCTAATTTGGGGCAGAGATTGAAGGTGAAAGAAACTAATAATGCAAATAGCACACCCTGGTGACTGACAGAAGGGTTACACTGAGTTGAAGAGTTTATATAGAGAGGGTTTATAAAGGCCTATTGATTGACAGACTTTTGAGACATGTTGAGGATAAAGTAATGTAGGATTTTTAGCAGGGTTAACATGAAAGGATTTGCATTTTAAGGAGACTATTCTGGTTCTAGCATGCAGAACAAAATCAAAGGGAGCCATAAGGGATGTAAGGAGGGCAGTTACCCAGTTACTGGTGGTGAGAGATGACTCCAACTTGTGCTAAAGTGGTGAAGTAAAGAGACTAAGAACTGATGGATGAGAAAGGCATATGGAGAGTGGGGTGTGAAACCAACACTTCCAGGTAATGCATTGTCAGATATGGATGTGTCAGAGAAGAATGGATGAAGGATGACAGCTGGCTCTCTGGGATACACAATTGGATGGATGGTGAGGCTATTTACTAAGATGGGGAACACCGGAAGAAGGATCCTTAGAAATATCCTAAGTTTGGTGTTGGACACATTGAGTTTAAGGTACCTTTGAGAAATTCAAGGAGAAATGTTGAACAGTTAATTGGATATATATAATAGAGGTCTAAGATCAAGATAGAAATGTAGTCATCATTAGCATACAGATCATAATTTCATGGGGACAGGTGTGATTGCTGGGGAAGGAGAATAGAGGCTGAGTGAGTAGAGAAGGGTCCTAGGACAGAACCTTGAGCAGCTGCAATATTTAAATGCCAAGGAAAGAAGGATGTGTCTACAGTGGAGGCAGAGAAGAAAAGTAGGATGTCAAGCCTGGAAGAGAATACGGTATCATGGAATCCAGGGAAAGAAAGACCGTTTCGAGGAGAACGAAAAACAGGTTGGTTGTTAACCCCGGGAGGTTAAGTAAAAAGAGGACCAATAAACATCCACTGAATTTAGTAACATGGGGATCTTTGGTGATTTTGCTGAGATGTTAATAATCAATGATATTATATCTATAATGGAATAATTTGGGATAATGTCTTAAATTCAAAGTTTTAACATTTATTTCCAATAATCTTAACATTATTTTAATGTCCTTAAACTTATTGAAAATGGTAAGTACAATATAAAATTCCTATAAACACATAAATGTCTTTGGAAAAAGAATTTATTCCTATATCAAGATCCAATTTCTTTGGCAGAATGATTTGTAGAAATTAAAAGTAAAAGAACTAACTCTCCTGAATACCTACTGTACACCAGGTCCTTTCACATATCTTATACATATCTTCTGTACCGTAATGCCAATGTCAACTATTCTAGATAAATATTAATTACTGGTGGTCACAGTTTGGAGTTCAAAAAGGTGAGTTGGCCCATGAAAGTTTTTTAGTCCTCTTTTCTATATCACATCCCACTAAAGTTGATAAATTCTCATCTACGAGTCCCCACTCAAATTCATTCTCCTCTTACTGTCCCTATGTTTTTTTAAAGGTACCACAGGCTACAAATACTTAAGACCTTACTCTGCAGAAAATATCTGGCCCACATTAAGTACTGAGTAATGTTCATTGTCACAATTTATCAATTACCCTTCTGTGATGCCTATTAAACCTACCTCCCTCCTCTTCAGGAGCTTTTGCGTTTAAATAGTACCTAATGGGTCTGCCATCTCTAGGTTTTCTCCTAATTTATAAGAATGTTATTTAACATGATGGATGGCTTTCCTGATACTTCCAAAAACACAGAATCTTCTGCTCCCCAAGATCTTTCCTTGTATTGACCCTCAAAAGCAAATATACAAATAAACATATTAAGTCACTTTTACAGGTAACCAGAATAACCAAAATAGTACTGTCTATCTAGATGTATAGATTTCTAGAATTTGAATTTGAAAGATGGATATGTTTAGTGAAGCCACACGGCCTAATGGTTATTAGGTTCCTTATGCAAGTCCTGCTGACTTTTACATGTTACCAGCTAAGCTTTTTAACAGTATGTATTGTAGCTACATCTTTGTAATCACTAGTGATAATGTGAAATCGGGAATTTCTGTGCTGTTGATTGAAGATTCATTTAAGTGCCCTGGTTACCAGACCAGTGGGCAACAAGGAAATGAGTATGTGTTTTTGCACACAGAAGGGAATATCTCACGTTGCTAAAAAGGAAGTTTTCAGAGAGGGTTATGGCTTTTCTCAAATTGTAATAAGTGTATCTTTTTAAATCCTGGGACTCAGTTGAGAGCCCCAGAAATCTGTACTACAAAGCATCATCCAAAAAAGCCAACCTTGGCTATAAAAATGAGGCTGGTGATGATTTGATCCCATTTCACAGAGGAGAAAACTGGTTTAGGAAGGCTACAGAAGTACCCCAAGAATAAATTGTCAGAGCTGTTCTTGCTTCTCTTGCAGGTCATAAAATATGCCCCCTAGGTCACAAGCAGCACCACTCTGTTAGTCTCCCTGGATGTTTGAGAACATCTGCCAATAATAACAGTTTTGTTTTTATCATTAGTGATGTGAGTTGCTTTTGTGTGGACGTAAGTTTTCAGCTCATTTGAGTAAATACCAAGGAGCGTGATTACTGCATCACATGCAAAAAATAGTTTCGTAGGAAACTGCCAGATATCTTCCAAAGGTGCTGTACCATTTTGCAGTAGTTCAAAATGATTTGTAAATATTAAGTTCTGGTCCATCACATGTTAGTGGATTAAGTCTGCAAAACAAACAACTGAGAACATATGACTGTTCTCTGTGCCACATTTGACATTATTGGAGAGAATGTGCATGGGGTGGAGGAACTAACCAATGAGAATCACGTGCTCACAACATTTCAGGCTACAATTTGAAGGCGTTATGTATGCATTTACTGGGTGTGGGCTTTCAGCATGTTACAGGTTTGACTTGTTTGTAGCTCTTAGTGGCATGTTTGAGGTCTGCCAAGGCAGGAGAGGTTTCGCAAAGAGAAAACACTTGTTACCTCAACCTAAGTGCACAGCTGTTAAAGTCTGCCTAAAAATTTCCTGAGTGGCACTGCATGTCAGTGGAGAAAATGTGGGGTATTCAGTAAATGGTATTGTGAAAAATGGGTGGCCATCTGGAAAAATTATAAAGTTGGAAGCATGTTTCACATCTTGTACCAAAATGAATTTGAGATGGATAAAAGGTTTAAATGTTAACGAAAAGAAAGTGTGATATAAAAAAATTGTCTCAGATGAGAGAGGCCTTTTATAGCATGACCCAATAGTCAGAAGCCATAAAAGAAAAAAATTGATGAGTTAGACTTCTAAGTATTGAAAATTCTTCATAGAAAAACCCACCATAGACAAAGTCAGACAAATGACAAACTGGGAAAATTTTATTCTAGCTCATATCACAGACCACGTTACTTATTTCAATAATGAACAAAGAGTTTCTACAAATAAATAAGCAAAAGATCAACATCTTTAGAAAAATGGGCAAGAGGTATAACTCAATGTTTTCAGAAATGCAAATACAAATGACTTGTAAATTGATTTGCTTTCCCTCAAAAGCAAAGAAATGCGGATTAAAAATATACTGTGATTGTCAAAAATTCAAAAGCTGTTACTAGCCTCAGTTTGCCAGGCTTTGAAGAAAACTTGCACATTCATACATTATTGGTGAAAATAATTGGGTAATTTTAAATACAAATATTTGTCAGAAAAATTTTTTTGCACTTTGACCCATTGATTCTACTTCTAGAGCAAGCTTATCCAACACATGGCCCAGGAAGGCTTTGAATGTGGCCCAACACAAATTTGTAAACTTTCTTACAACATGACTTTTTTTGGTGACCTTTTCTGGCTCATCAGCTATCATTAGTATTAGTGTATTTTACGTATGGCCTAAGATAGTTCTTGCAGTGTGGTCCAGGGAAGCCAAAATGTTGGACACCCCTGCTCTAGGGGAAGGTAATTTTAAGGAAGGTGGTCAGGAAATGACTCACAGAAAAGGCAAAACCTAAAGGAAGTGAGGGAGGGTGTGTGCTGACATCGTGGGAGGAACATCTCAAGACAGAACACCAGATACTAAGGCGAGTTGAGAGAGCACAGGCATGTGACAGAAACAGCAAAGGGCCAGTATGGCTGGAGTGGATTACATGAACGGGGCGAATATTGGGAGATATGTCAGAAGAGTACTGGTGAAGCAGGACATGGAGGGTCTTACAGGTCAGTTTAAGGACTAAGGAAATGGGGAAATCACAGGTATTTTGAGCAGAGGAGTGACCTGATGTGACCTACATTTTTTAAAGAGCACTTCAGTTGCTGTGATAAGAACAAAGGATTGGGTCAGAGAGCAGTGAAGAGGCTATGATCTGAGGCAAGAGATGACAATAGATTGAATCAACAGTAGAGGTGGTGATAAGCGACTAGATTATGTTATATTTTGAAAGGGGAGTCACTTGGGTTTGCTAATAGATTCTATTTGGGGTGGAGAAAGAGAGAGTCTAGAGTGATTCTAAGATTTTTTTTTTTTTACCTGAAAAACTGGAAAGACGGAGTTGCTGCCGATCAATATAAAGAAGTCTGAGTAAGGAGCAGATTCTGAGGGATGTCAGGTATCCAGTTAGGGACCTGGTCAAATTGAGATGTTTGTTAGACACTCAAATGGATATGTCAAATAAACAGTTGGCTATATGAATTTGGATTTCTTAGGGGACATCCAGGCTGAAACTATAAATTAGGAAGTATAAAATGGTCATTAAAGTCTGAGAATTGGATGAGATCACCAATGGAGTCAGATAGAAGAACCAAGAAATTACCCTACAGGACTCCATCATTTAGAGACAGGAATGGCAAAGAGAAACAGAAAAAGGGACAGAGAAGGAGCAACCGGTGAGGTAAAAACGAAACCACGAAGTGTGGTGTCCTGAAAGCCCTGAATTAAAAGCAGATGCACCAAGGATGAAGTGATCCTGCTGATGGATCAAGCAAGGAAGAAGTGGGCCGAGAATGGGGCCATTAGATTCAGTGTGAATGAAGTTGATAATGTACACAGTTTTGAGAAGTAGTAGGGTGAATTCGTAACTCAGTGGATTCAAGAAAGCAGAGAATCAGGCCTCAAGATATAATTACAATTTACAGAAATTATTGCAGAGAGGAACATGCTAGATTAAACCTTGAGGATGCAAGCAGCCAAATCCAGAATGTGGGAACTTTTATAGGAAAAATCACCTTAAAAAACAACAACAACTATATATAAATAGCCTGGGGAAAGTGGAGAGATGAAGAAAGACTTGAAGGGCATACTGGCCAAATACAATGTATATAGAGCAAATTATTATCAAAAGATGTTTTGGTACAATCTGGAAGTGTAAACTCTGATCATGTACTTAGACTAGTTGGAT
Organism: Lyroderma lyra; assembly: GCA_004026885.1. Classification (NCBI taxonomy): domain Eukaryota; kingdom Metazoa; phylum Chordata; class Mammalia; order Chiroptera; family Megadermatidae; genus Lyroderma; species Lyroderma lyra. Next base: position 66,644 of record PVJL010004842.1, read on the forward strand.
GTAATATCGGTATTGTGTTTGCCATTTTTTAGTCATTAGCTATTAGAGCTTTACACTGGAGTGTTTACAGGTGAAATAGCATAATGTCTTAGAGTTGCTTTTAACATACTCCAGGAGATTTAGGGGAAAGGGTTGATGAAATATGTTCAAGAAAATGTCTGTAATTGTTACTTTATGAAGTAATGTTCCCAATTAAATAATGTTTGTAATAATCGAAACTGGGTAATGATATATGGAGGTTCATTACACTGTGTCTCTACTTTTGTGTATGCTTGAAATTTTTCAAAATAATTTTTTTAATTCATTTTTATTGTTAGACTTATTGGGGTGACATCTGTTAGCAAGGATTACATAGGTTTCAGCAAAATAATTTTTTAAAAAAGACAACAACTAGTTCAAGAACTATAGATATATTGTTTAGGCTTTTTGCTATAAACAGGAACAGAGATGAAGGGATAGCTGGAAGGAAAGGGAACTTGAAAGCATTTTTAAAAATTGTTTCCAAGTGGCAGAAATAAAGGCATATTTGTGTGCTCTGGGAAGATTTGGCAATGCAGAGGAGAAGGGAGAATCAGTAGAGCAAAGTCTTTGAATAAGCGAAAGGGATGAGATCTAATGCCAACATGGAAGTGTTGGTCTTGAATAGGAGTACGGACAATTACTCATAGTAATAGGAGGCGAAGCAAGACAAAGAAAGTGGGCACAGATGTGAGAAGATAGGGAGATGAGGAGATGGGAACTTGTTGAAATTCTCTTCTGAAACTCAATTCTCTCAATGGAATAGAATGAAGGGTTATCAGGTAGGAGTAAGGACAGGGACAAAGCGTTGGAGGTTTGAGTGAGAAAGGAGTAGAACAGTTTGTCTAGGAGGGTGGGAGAGTGAGTGTACCAGGGAGGTATGTGCGAATGCCAGGCAGTACTGAAAGTGAGCCCACTCGGCAAGGGTTTTCCTCTGGCCAGACTCCATGAATGAGTGCAGGTGAGAAGGAGGTGGAGTTTTTGCCAGGTTGTGGTTTGCCAGGTGAGAATTAGGAAGTTAAAAAACACCAAAGAGTTGAGAGTTGTATTATGATACGTAGAACAGAGCTAGATTGCTGTATCAACGCAGCCCAACATTAATTCTATGACTTAAAGCGGATTTTATTTCCATTTTAAGCAACAGGCAGAAGTGACCATTCCAGATCATTGGGTCTCAGCTTCAAGTGATCAGTTAGGGACTGAAAAGGACTTCCTTCTTGTTTCTCTTTCAAGAAAACCCTGAGGCTTCTCATCTCAAATCATAGAAACTGGGTAGCAGGCACATCTATTACCAGTTATCAGAAGCGGGGAAGAAAATGTGAAAAGAAAGTTTTGCCCTTGTTTTAAGGGCCTTGTCTTCAGGTGCCACATATTACTTAGGCTTATGTTCCATTGGCAAAAATTTCGTCCTATGACAACCGTTACATGTAAGGAAGCCTGGGAAATGCAGTGTGTATGGTCAACTGTGTGCTGAGCTGTAATTCTATCATTTTGTAGAAAGGAGGGTGGGTTTTAGTAGACAATTAGAGTTCCCTGCAAGAGAGTGATTATAACTGACCAAGGGATGTATGCTAAGTCACCAGGAATGAGAGGATCTGAAGGGGATGAGGCATTACCGAAAGGTGGTAGAGTCAAGGGACTGTAGATCTCAGTGGAACGAAAGGACTGTTGGAGTTGGGAGTACTAGAGAGAACAGTGGCAGTACCAGAGAGATGCTTGACATTGAGAATTTGAAGGCGTTATTGATACAGGTAACATCAAGGTCTAGAGTATGATTTCAGATTTCAGAGTGAGTGATTCATATAGGGTGGAAGGCAAAATCAAAGGAAGAAAGGAGGTCAAGGGACTGAGGCCAATGTATTTGAAGGCTGACCCAAATGAATATTGAAATGACTTAGAATTATGATAGGAGTACTGTTGGAGAAAGTAACCATGAGCCAACTGCTAAAATCTTTGAGAAATGAGGGCAAATGACAGTGAGGGTTAGCAGGTGGTAAATCTCATGACATGAAATTCAAAGGCGGGGATTTGTGAGGAGCAGGGTGTTAATTTGAAAGTGGCAGTGAGGAGCAAGGAGAACCTCCATCTCCAGGTCTGACTGTCACATAGGATGTGATGGCGTGATGGCCATAATGGCCACCACTAGAGCAAGCTCCAGGAGAAGTGGTAATCTCCTTGGGGAGACTCAGGTTTCAGCTCCAGGAATACAGGAGGGGACCTTCACAGAGCAGGCTGGGAACCTGGGGATTTCACTGCCGACGGGCAAGGCATTGCAGTGAGCGCTGGGGAAGTGTTTGGGGAGTGGAGGAAGGGTGCAAGAAAGAAAGAGAATGAGATTACAGAGCCTGTTGGGGATGGGAGTAAATGTGGTGGTGCATGACTGGGGAGTCCACTGGCTTCTCAGGGTGGTGGTATAAACAGGGATAAAGAGACAATGTGATTACCCTGATGGTTTCAGGGTAGATCATATTGGCGAGGCTGTGAGGGTGGTGGGGTAGGGAGGTGTGAGGTCTTTCCAGAAATTCTGAGGCCACCTCTCTGCTCCTGCTACTGCACACAAAGGTAGAGGAAGGGGTGGTCTGAGTTCCAGCCAGAGTAAGAAAAACAGCTGTCATTTGTAAAGGACTTCCCCCTCTCTTGAGGAAGGGCAGATGTTTTTAGTGGCTTCTACCCAGCCTCACTGGGGACCATGCAGCAGGGAAGCCTGCAGGGCAAGCAGCAACAAGATCAGTGCTTGCCCCATACTCCCCAAGCTCTGTTCATTAAGTTGTGACAGGAGTCTCCCTTCAGGGGAAATTCCTGTCAGCAGACTTTCCTGCTCCCTAAGATGTCTTCTTCCTCTTTTAGCCTCTGAGTTCAGAACAGAGAGAGGGTCGTCCTCTGCTAGTACCAACCTCTCTAATGCCTTGAAAATGTATCCCTCCTTACCACACACACAGAGTGCAGAAGCTCCACAGCAATGTCTACTGACCTCCTGGTCCTGTCCACAAGGGTGTAGATAGGGAAAGAAGGATGGGGGCAGTCTGCAATAATATTCTTCTAGGCTACAGATGAAATGTGAGGGGACGAAGTGGTAGACAAGATGTACAGAGTACTCCACTCAAAAATCCCTTCATGATCCCTAATACTAGTTATTAGCCTTGAGTTTAACTTATTCCTTATTTAAAAGACCAATTAAATCTGTGGCATTTAGGCAGTAGCTGTCCTTTTTAAAAGAAAATTTTAAATTATTCTTGATTCTCAATGAAAAGAATTTTTAGGAACCCTCACAGGTAGGAAAACTTTGGCATTTTTCTCAACATCTGAGGAAATTAGAAGCATTTATCATACATTTTTAAGGAATTATAATTATTTTGAATCATTTCCTGGCATATCCCCCAGATTCTTCCTGTTGCATTTCTAGTTTATGAATCAAGCCTTTCATTTATTTATTCATTTCCTTAGCAACCATTCCAGCGTAACTTTATTTTACACACTTAGGAGGTTATAAGGGCAATCTATTCCCAAATCTCTGAGAGTTTACAGTCTATTTGTGATGTCAAGAGAAAAACAAAAAGAAAGGGAAGAAAGAAGTGGAGTGGGAGAGAGAGGAGAGGAAAGAATGCATTTAAAGTGGTCAAAATATACGTTTTATCTTAAATTCGAAGAGAAATATGTGAAACGCATGAAAAGAAAACTTTGAAACCTTATTGTGAGAAATGAAACAAAGTTTACATAAAGGGAGAGACTTGCTGAGTTTCTAGATGACAAGACTCAGTATTGGAACAATAGCCAATATGTCCAAATTAATCTGAAGTTCAGTGCACTTCAACATATACTCCAACCCACGAATTTTAAAACTTGACAAGTTGATCGTAAAAACTATTGGGAAAGAAATGTAAGCCAAAAACTTTTTTTTTTTTTAGGAATAAATGTGAGGGACTTGACCTATAATAGATTTCAAAATACCCTCTAAATCTATTGTAGAGTGTGATAATTGACTCAAAAAAAAAAAAATAGAAGAGACTAGAAAGTCTATTAAAATCAGTTAGAAGTTAATGCTAACTTCTAATCAAGGGTTTGTTACGTGTTGGACACAAGTCTAATATTTGATGATAGAACATAGTGATTTTGAAAATATAACTTAGAAGGGAAAAATTAAAATGCTGTAACAAAGTTCTTTCCATTCTTATCTCCTTATTTATTTAAATAAGATTTCCCAGCACTTACAACTATAAAAACAAACAAAAGTATCAATTAATATTGAACCTATGTCATTTTTCAATAAGCAATCATCTTGCTCTGTCAGTGAAAAGTACATTTACAACACAATTTTGTTTTTTACATTTAAGAATTACAGATTTGTTAATGTTGATAAATTTTGTACTACTAATAATTAAAATGATAAATATTTTAAAATTTAGAGTTTTATTAACCCAGGAAAAATTTATTTTAGTCTTTGTGCATATGTCTTTATAGAGTGTAATATTGAGTAATCAGAGATTTTCAAGTGTAAAAAATGTTTTATGTTAAGATAAAATTAAATGGGAGAAGTGGAATAAAAATATTAGTTCAAGGATATCAAGGAGTGATGCAAAATCTCTAGCAATGAAAGAATAGGTGTCAAGTTGTTGGGACGTTTAGATTTCATTTGATACTTTTTTATAGTAATGTAAATGGCTTAACAAGTTTTTTTTAAAATGTGCCTTAGTGATATTTAGGTCCTGTTTATACCTTGATTAAAAATTAATTGAGAAGCATAGCTCAAAGAATAAGCATTTAATTTGAGCTGAAGAAAGCAGCACAGCCTTTGTTAAGTAAGCAGTTTGGTAGCTTAAGGGTTGCACGAAAGATGTCTTTCTACTAAGACTTAAAAGAGAAGAAGCTCAGGGGAGTCAAGTAAATTCAGAAGGGGCTGAGAGAAGGAACCATAGCCAAAAAGGGAAAACAAAAATGGAAATTTCAAATTATGATTTAAGCCGTCATTTCAGAAAACATGTTCGCTGAGACGTAAACTTTCCACAAGATGTTGGTTGATCACCGTTCTGTGAAAAACAATTTGTTTTTTGGTCAGTGATATTTTTCTTTGAAAATGCATTTTTAAAAAGAAATCTATATATGAGAAATGACCATACATGTTGACGGAATTGTTTACGCAATTATTGTTCTACAATAGTAGTCAAGAAGACTGATTCTGGTGCCAGATTGCTGGGTTCAGATCACTGCTTAGCTGTTTATTAGCTATGTACAGTTACTTAAATTTGCATGTAAGTTTTCTCATCTGTAAAATGGGGATAATAATGTCACTTCCTTCATAGGATTGTTCCAGGGTTAAATGAAATAATAGAAAAAAATGACTTAAAACAATGCCTGGGACACTGTAAGTGCTATATGTGTTATGGATGGACTTGCTATTATTTTTAAGACATGGTGTGCCAAGCCTAAGAATATCATAAATGACTTGGTATATGAGCAAGGGATATTTGATATGCAGCTTAAAAACTAATAATTGCCATGCTATATGTTAGTATTCACTCAACAGATACTTAGTAGTTAACTACTGCTTTGTGCTGCTCTATCTGGCATATCTTTTAAAAAGTTTTATGCTTTTTATAGTCACTAAAATAAAAAATAATTTCTTTAACTTCTTAATGTATAAAGTTTAAAGAAAAACATGAATCAAAATTACATTGCTTCTAACAATTAATCTGAACCCACATTTTGCTGTCTAGTTTAATCAAATCACAACTCATGAACTCCTCTAATGTTTTATAAGTACAATTTTTAAAAGGTTGAAAGGTTAAATAAATTTGAGAAAGGCTAGCTTGCACCATAAAATGAATAAAAGTAAAAGACTGTCAAAATACCTGCATTAAATTTTCTAGCTGGACTGTTGCACTATTTCTGTGACACCTTTATACCAGTAAAGATGTTATTCAATGACCACATATGAATGCTTTTTTAACTGAATATAATTTAACTATAGGCTCAGTCAGCATCACTGGTAGGTGCTAATGGATTCACACCAACTTTTTCAAGTAGTTATGTTTGTATTTGTGTATTTGACACATTGTAGTAGTAAAGCACAGATATTCAGCTGGGTAATATGTCAATCAATGGACATGCAAATTTAGCCTGTGCTTTCTAGTCTATTTCATTAATGAGTTTTGTAAGGTGTTTAACTCACTACAACAATCACTAGCTCTGCTTATAATTAATGTAACTTCAGCTATTCTTGGACTGAAGGAAAGCAGACATAGAACAGCAATTTTTTAATGTTTTTGGGTTTGGGGCATCAAGGAGAATCTGAAAATTATTCACTTTCTTCCAAAAGCTGTACATTCTTAAAATACTTTGTATTTAATTTTAGGGGATCTCAATGATGTTTCTTAAAGTATCATCTGTGAGCTCTCTATATCCAAATTTCTTGAGGTGCTAGTTAAAAGTTAAGATTCTTGCATTCCACTATAGGCTTACTGGACTGCAGTCTCATAGCATCAAGCCCAGAAGTAGGACTTTTAATAATTCCCACAGGTGAGACTAATTAAAAATAAACTTAATTTTTTTTTATCAAAGGACCCCCTCTCCTCCACACACATATCATTTTAAGAAGTCAGGCTCCTCCCCACCCTTCCACACACTCAGTCTTGGCCCTACAGGTTACTATCCTCAATTTTTCCAACTAGTTTCACTGATATTTTCTGCCATATCTTTAAAAATTATATGCTTCTATCACTATTTCTTGATTTGCCTATATTACTCCTTGTCTATTGACTTCTTGCCATTGTGAATAAATACTAGATTATTGCTCTCCTACCCCAACTCCACTTTTCTTCTTCCATCTCCTAATATAGTTATATATAAGTTTTTGTTAAATCAATAGTCAATGTTACATTATTGAGACTATATATTTGTTCACTGTGCCACATAATGCATTGCAACCACACCTCTCTTCCTGTACAAGCTTTCTTTTTTTTTTCTGACGTTAATATCATTTGTTTGGTTTTCCATTTACCTATTGTTAATTTTTCCCCATGTCCTGTCTCTGGCATATACTTATTAATAATAACATATTCTTTATGCTCAGACATACACACTCCATTTTTCTGAGCTGCCTCTGAGGCCTTCTGCCCTTCTCCTCCTCTCTGGCCCAGCTTTTTTCTGAAAATCCTGGGGCACCCCTTCCTGCCACATGACAATTTTCCTTGCTGCTCTTCTTTCCAGGATTTTCTCTCCCATGTCTTCCATTTTCTTGCTTTAGTTCCCTATTTTGCTAAAGGGCAGCTTCCAGCTTCCTGAGAAAGAATGGAGGTATAATATTTGAGACCTCGTATATATCCTACATTACTGGAGTTATAGTTTAGTTTGGTAAAGGATTCGAGGCTGAAAATAATTTTCTGTTCGAGCTTTCAAGGTAGTGCTCCGTTGTCGTCTACCATCAAGAGTGTTTAGTAATGACTCTGATGCTCTTCTGAGTCCTTTTCCATTTTTTTGTGATCAGCTTTTTCCCTCCAAAAGGTTTTAGAATTTTTTTCTTATTTAAGATATTCTTAAATTTAACAATGATAGGCCTTAAAGTGTTTTGTTTTGTTTTTAATTATTGTTCTGGGTGGGCCCTGTCCTATCCATCGGTTCTGAAAATTATGCTTCTGTCATTTCTTTCATGATTCGCTCCCCTGTTTTCTCTGATATCCCTTCCTGAAATTCCTATTAGTTAAGTCACTAAATGGATTGTCTAATGTTCTCATCATCCCTCTTCTATTTTCCATCTCTCCCAACTTTATGCTGCAGGGTTTTTTACAATAATACTTTATTTACATCACCATACATTTAATTTTCAAGAGCTCTTTCTGTGTTTTCCATTTTTGTCTCTTCTCATTTTTGTTTTATAGATAAACCTTTAGTCTCTTTGATGATACTAATCAATTCTATGTTTTTGAAGTTCCTTTTTCCTTGCATTGATTGTCTCTGTTCTTTCCAAATGCCTGTCACTTACTTGTATATTTTCCTTCCATGTTGGAGGTGTTCATCAAATGTTTAGGGATTCTTGAATTGCCCTTCATATTTAAGAATGAGACTCTAAACTGGGCTTGTCCAACCTGCAGCCTGTGGGCTGCATGCAGACCAGGCATACAGCTTAGAATGTGACCCAACACAAGTTTGTAGACTTTGTTAAAACATTAGGAGATTGTTTTTTTGCAACCCTTTTTCTTTTCTTTTCTTTTCTTTTTTTTTTTTTTTTTTTTTTAGCTCATCAGTTATTGTTAGTGTATTTTGTGTGTGGCCCAAGATAATTTTTTTTCTTCCAGTGTGTTCCAGGGAAGCCAAAAGATTGGATACCCCTGCTCTAAACATTTTAACATGCACTTTACAAAACACATAATAAAATTCATTCTATCTTGCAATTACCATGTGGGTCCATTGAAACCTTTCATAATTTATGAGAACTTAGTGGTCTTAAATTCCTCTAGCTTTAAGCATTTTGCTATATCATCATCCTAGGAATTGTTTCAACATTACTCAATAATTATTCCTAACCATGCTAGAAAAGATAAAAATGGTAAGAAAACAAAAGAATTAACTCACCTTGAATGTTGAGCCAATAGCAAAATAAATCATCACTATTACATTACCCTTCTGTTATCTTTTTATATTGCCTGAAGCATTGCATCATCTTTTAAGAAGCTATGAAAAAATCTGGAGACATTCTCATTGTAGTATTTTTTTTTTTTAAATGTGAGTAGTTCCTGGCTGGGAATCGAACCCAGGCCACAGCGTTGACAGCGCCGAAGCCTATCCAGTACACCACCAGGGAACTCCCATTGTAGTATTTTTATTAAAGCTTTTGTTAATCACTGATGAGAATTCAAAAATTTCATTTTCTTCCCATAATGGCAAAGAGAAAAATTAAAGAGGGAAACACTTCAAAAGTATTAGAAAAATCAGAAGACAAGTGCAAAAAGACAATAGATGCACTCTGGATATTAACTATGATAGTGAAATTTGTCATACAAGTGAAATTGCAGATAATGAGTCTTTAGATGATATCTTAGATAAGTTTTCTCAAAGTAAGGAGCCCATGATTCAACTATACACATGTATCTAAAAATAAAAAGGAAATGTGGCATTCTTAGCCAGTTACCATTCAACAGGAGGAATGATTCAGTTATTCAATATGTTGCAATAAGAACCTGAGCTATCCTAAAAAGATGTGTGATGTATTCTGTCATCTTTTCAGATGTTTTGCATCAAGTATACTTCATATAGTTTGTAAGTCAACGAGTACTAAAGGCAATGTATATACACAGGTGACTAAAAGGAAATGCATGAGGTAGAGATAAAAAATTCACTGAATTGTTAATCCCCCCCAATTTTTAAAGATATAATTAACATATAACATTGTTTAAGGTATATAATGTGTTTGAATTGCTCATTCTAAGTGGTATTTATAAATATAAAAGTGAAAATGTTTTATAGCTAAGTAAAGATGGGTTATCCTCTCTTCAACAAAATTAAGACATCAAAATTTTCAAAAGCATTGCTTTTTATTGATTCAAGTGCAAGAAGAAATAAAAGTAATACTAAGCTAGAACCATTAGAGATGTATATGAAATCCAGAGTCAGTATTGACAAGATGATTGTGTTCTTGGTTATACATATATTTAATTGATCAATAATAGTTATATTCTAAGGACATGACCTATTAGGGTAATTTTCTTCAAATGTAGGAAAATATAAAACAAAACATTGAGTTTGCTATATTTAAATTCTTATTAAAATTAATTAAAAGTTATTTCCACTAATTATTCTTGCTTATGAATGATTTGCAAAATGACTTTATAATTTGAAAAAACAGAGCAGGTCCATTAGTCATGACTGTTTTCTCTGGTCTACTGAGGGTTAAACAGGTAGTAACAAGCCATCAAGGACCCTCTCTTGGCTTCAGACAATAGAAATATTATCTCATTGAATCAGGGAAGGTCAGTTTGGGGTAGAGGGATTGTGGCTCAGTAATGTTATCAAGGACATGACTTGTGTCCAGCTCTCTGCTCTGCCGGGTGCAGCCCTGGTTTCATGCTTAGGCTAGTAGCAAGATAGTTGTAGCATCACATGCAGACATACAACATCCAAAGGAAAGAAAAAACAAAACAAAACTCCACATCTCTCTTTATAGCTCTCTATTAAGAGTGAGGAAACTTTTCCCAGAATCACTCCTTCTCCTCCAGCTCCTTTCGCTCTTGCCTCCTTGGCTAGAATTGTCTCAAATGCTCATTCCTAAACTAATGCCTTGCAAAAGGAATGGGATTATGCTTAGATCATTCAGACTAAGACTAGGAATAATGTCATTTTAGCTGGAGGGACACTGGCCTAAGGGAGGGATGGACACTTGAACAAAACTGGGGTTCTTTTTTTTTTTTTTTGTATGTGGGTAGTTCCCTGGCTGGGAACCCAGGTCACAGCATTGACATAGCCAGCGCTGAAGCCTTAAGCCACTATACCACTAGGGAACTCCCAAAACTGGGGTTCTGTTAGGAAGAAGGGGGTAACAAATATTAAGTAGGCTGCATGTCCATGACAGTCTAATTGTGGGAGCAAAACTCCTATAGCAACTGACACAATATACACCAATTAATTGGGGAGAGCTGTCACCAAGACTCAGAGTGGAACAGGGTAAGTCAGCCCTCCCCCATCTAGTGTTATTTTGCCATCTCCCAGCACTCAGGATATTGGTTTATGTCCTCCCCTCTTGACAGCTGCATGTAGGAGCAACCAGCTGATTTTTTCTAAGATGAGGTGAGTGAGATGAGGTGAATGAAATGTATGGCATTGGGAGATGAGCCCCACAACCAGTGCTAGAGAGACTGGCACTTTGACAAGCCTGAGAGATGAGGCAGTAACCAAGAGGTGACAGGAAAAAAAGGGGGGTTTGAAGAGGCCTTGAGCTGCCAAGGAAAGATGGTAAGACTGGGATGGGAGAGCTATCTAGAGCTTTCTCCTAGAACCTTGCTTGTTAGGAATTTTGTACACTTAAAATCTGAAATGAGGGGTGTGGCCATAACCAGGATGAGGAAGAATGTGGTGTTGAGAGGAAGCAAAGGAAGAAAGGGAGAGCAGGGAACCATTGGAGTTCCTTTTCCCTCCCCTAACTGAAGTCCTTAATCATTTCAAATGCTTACTCTCTGTTCACAGTGGTCCAGTTAGGACCAAAATTGAGGGTGATGGCAAGGGCGGGCTGTTTTTCAGACTGCCTCTTTTGGATGATCCTGCACACCTGGGGGTGAGGAACAAGGGACACCATGCCCCCCATCCTCTTCAGTGTGCAGTTACAAAAGCTGCTAGGCATATCAAGAGGGTGCAGATTTTAGTTTGGAAAATAAATACTTTATTTATATACCCCAAAGATGGGGTGAGGGAGGTGGTATGTTGCCAGGCCATAACACGTGTTATGACCTAGGACTGTGTCTTAATAAAGTCACAACAGGTGAGGCCAATACCAGCTTTCTAAAATACTGACCAATACTGGCAGTCCTATGAGGTAGATGCTCCCAGTGAACAAAAGAAACAGCAAAGTTGCCAATGAGGGTTCTGTGTACACTCCATTGTGTAAAAGGATGATTGCTCACCAGCATAAGTACTTAAACTACCATTTTAACAGTAAAAATCTAAGAGAAGAAATGAGTTTTGATGTCTATCATTTTGCCCTTAACCTTTGTGAAATTTCAGCACATCATCATTCATAGCTAGTTTCCTACCAAAGCCAGAAACCTACACAGTAAAAATTGATAATGCAAATTAAAACGGGCCCAGAGGAAATACTTTTGATTACTTATATCTATGGGAATGCATTTGACTCTTTTGTCTCCAGGAGTCCCTCTCTGAAGAAGTCTAGGAGAATCCAGGTGGGAAGCTGATCACTGACCATGAAGGAGGAGACAGGAGAGGCAGGTTCGGAATCTTAGGAACTTTATTACCCATAATCAGAAAAGATGGAGACCTAACTTTTTAAGGTAAGCTTGTCCAACCCAGGCCTGTGGGTCTCATGTTGCCCAGGACAGATTTGAATATGGCCAAATACAAATTCATAAACTTTCTTAAAACACCATAAGAATTTTTTTCTGACCCCCCTCTTTTTTTTAAAAGCTCCTCAGTTATTGTTAGTATTAATTATTTTATGTGTCGCCCAAGACAATTATTCTTCCCGTGTGGCCCAGGGAAGCCCGAAGAGAAGCCACCGCTGTTCTAAGGCATATATTAAGGAGCTGCTTGGAGTCTGGCAAGGTAGTGACCATCACAGGCTACTTGGACAGTTCTGAACTAAGGCAGAAGTTCTCATGGAGATTGGGTGGGACTGGGAATTAAAGTGAACTCAAACATAACTCCTCCCTCTCCCAAACTAAATAATATCTGCTACTGATAACAGATTATTATACGCCTTGATTGTTAAGTCTCTACTGGGAAAGCCTTCCCTTGTTATAAAAACAGCTTCTCTTAAGTTTCTAAATCTATGTAGCGAATTCCACGGGTTCACTTTCACATGCAACTTTTTGTGTAACTATGGTAGGTGGCCTAAGATGTCAAATAGAGCAAAAGATTCGAATAAAAAATTAAAAAGAAAAAACTACAGAGCAATCTAATTTAATCTGGCAGAAACATGCCAAAACGTTGGGTGTTGTGAGATTCTAATCAGTCCAGTGAAGCAGCAACTTCGTATATTAAAACCCTTTCCCCCAGCAGCGCTTTCTATAAAGGAGCACTTGCACCTGCACAAAGCGAGGACTCAAGTTCAGGGGCTTTGTCTCAAAAGAACAAAGATCGTCCCAGCAGCTCTCTCGCTGTTTAGAAAAAACAAAGCCATCGCGGGAACCCCGCACACCTCGAGGAACTGCGCCCTTGGAACAGCCCACCGTGGCGCCTTGAGGCCCGCCTCCGCCCCTCCAGCCCCTTTAAGAGCTTCGTCCTCCCCGCCCCCCGCGTGCCGGGAGCTCGGTACCGCCCGATCCGGGCCGCGCCTCCCGCCGGGGTTACGTGAGCCCGGGGCGGGCAGCCACCGGGCCAATGGCCGCCGCTGGGGTAGCCGCGCTCCTCCTGCGCCGCTGCTGCCGCCGCCGCCGCCGCCGCCGTGGGGCTGCGGACTCCTCCCGCAGGAGATAACTGTCAGCGCACGAGGCGGTGGCGGCGGCGGCGGCGGGCCGGCTCCGTCATATGACCGGCCGCCGGCGGCCCCCGGAGCCCAGCAGTTACTGAGCCGCAGCGGCCCCGCGCTCCCGCAAGGCTGAGCGGCCGCGCCGCCGCCGCCGCCGCCGCGATGGCCCGCCCGCCGCGGCCGTCGCCCCCGTCTGCGCGCTGAGCCGCCGGCCCCTCGAGCTCCACGGCCGGAGCTGCAGCGGCGGCGGCAGCATCATGGCCCCGACCCTGCTCCAGAAGCTCTTCAACAAAAAGGGCAGCTGCGGCGGCAGCTCCGCGTCGGCGTTCGCCCAGGGCAGGGCTCCCAAGGAAGGACCCGCCTTTAGGTGAGGGGGCGCCGAGGGACGAGAGTTGGTGCGGTGCCCGCCGGGGAGGGAGGGAGAGGGGGAGTGGGCCGCCTGGGACGACGCAGCCCATCGCCGGCACCCGGTCCCGGGGCTTGTCATTGTGGACGCGTGGGATCCTAGTGTGGCCCCGAAACCTCTGTGATCAGGAAGGTCCCTCCTTTTCTCTCTCCTCCCTCTGTCGCTTTCTCGACTACTCAGGGTCCCTTTCTCCTTTCAAAGAGTTCTTCCTTGGGGTTCTCGGGCGTGCGCTTCCTTGGCTGTGGAGATGGGGGATTCGCCGGGAATTGGGGTGAACCCCTTCCCGACAGAACCGTCTGGGCGCCTCTGAGGGCGCTGCAAAGCTGTAAGCTGTCATTTTGAGGGCAGCTTCAACCTATAGTGTACGTGACAGTATTTTGAAGTTGTGAAGGAGCAACAGTCACGAGAAGGGCATCTTCCTTCTTCCTTGCTCTGTATGACATGCTCGCAGACGGGTGAATGAAAGTATGTAATTTACACATCATTTAAAGGTTGATGCCCCATGATGTGTGCAAAGGGGGAGTAAGACGCTTTTATCAAATGGCTGAGGTTTCAGTTTAACAAAGCTGATGGATATATTTAATAGATTCGACCTCTGAACACATACCTTTGAATATTCATAGCATTTATGGAGCGTTTAAGATCTTAAATGACTGATGTCGATTTCTCTCATTTATTTCTGTAACAGCCCTATGAGTTCAGAGTTAATTCCCATTTTATAGATGAGAAAACTTAAAGTCACGGGGAGATTAAATAGTTTGCTCAAGGTCCACAGCTGTGTGGAGCAGAGTCTGTATTTTGACCCACGTAGCCTGAGCACAGAACACAGTGTTGAAAATGTCTTTGCTCTTTGGCTTTCAAGGGCTAACTTTTAAAACGTTATCTAAAATGCCCTATGCAGCCTTTCAGCACACTTACTGTGAGAAGTTCATTTATTTACCTTTAACAGTTTTTTTCCAGCAAATTTTTTTTTTATTGAGAATCTACTTCCAACTCTAACACTGCTAGCTGCTTGTGGACCAAAATGTCTCGCAAAAGCAGTTTATTATTAAAGAAGCCTAGACGAAGTATAATAAACCTTTTTAAAGTTTTAAGTGAAACTTTGAATAAATTTTGGATTAAATTTTATGATGTAGATTTTGCTTTTCTTAAATTCTCTTCATTTAAAACACATGCAGCCCCTCACTGTATTTATGTGAACTTTAATACCAGTATTTTATACTTGTGGGGTTGTGTATGGATAGGTGGTGGTGTTTGGAAGGTGAATTGTAAGGACTTTCTAAACTACCTTAGTTTAACTCTCATATTTCCTTTAGGCCAACTGAATCCTTATAATTTGAGTAGGGAATTCTATTCCTTTCACTACTTTGAGTAAAAGAGATGCTGTGTTCCTTCTCAGAATGGTAGAATTACTTCAGACCCAGGGTGTGTAATTTCTTCTCTTCCCTCCCGGTAACCCAGACTTGATCAAGGGAACAAGCCTGCAGAGAGAAGGGCATGTGTGTTACAGGTATCTTTGCTTTGGTAGCCATTTGTCAAGGGCATTTAAAGCCATTTTAATGCTAGTGGAGATAGTTGAGATACATTGTCATTGTTTCCTGTGCTCTCTGCCCAGTTACCCCCCACCATTTCCTCTGCCCACAAATTTAATTCAGGGTATTTTGCACACACAAAAATTGCGGCTATATTTAGGGCCTGGCCATATTAGGAAAATTGATTTCTGCGCGGTGAGAACATTTTCAGTATGATGTTCTGACTTTCCATTGGTGTCTGACAAAGAACACAAAATTGTGCCAAGGACTGTGTGTGTGTGTGTGTGTGTGTGTGTGTGTGTGAGTGAATTGACTTGATTAGGATTTTCTACAAGTTTTTGCGGTTAATGTCTTTTGGAGGTTGTAAATCTCAGTTGAACATCTCACTTCATGACGGCCTTTCAGCTTTGCCCCTGCTAGGAGTCTCCATGGAAAAAGAAGTGAAGCAGTGACGCTGTCAGTAAAGACCCAGGAAGATGGGGACAAATCAACCAGGGCACCAGGTCTACACCCAAGCAAGTCTCTCCTCCTCCTCTCTTCACCTGACCTAACTCTTTGATGCTATGTAGCCCTCCTGGGGAAAGCCTCCTGGAAAAGTTCGTATTCTTGCCTTGACAGAATAGTTCCCTTGTGTTTTGTCTTCCCCAGATTTAACCAAGGAGGAGCTTGCATGTGCTTTTTGGAGAAGGGGATGGCTCATGCACGGGATTAGCTAGCTGCCCTTGTAGTTGAGTAGATTTTGCGAAGTTAAAGTAAAATCCTTAGATTAAAAATTTGGTATTCCTGAAATGAATTTGAATTTGTATTGTTCGGTGCATTTAAATATAGGATGTAACTTGTAGATTTGGGAATGAAAGGTGCCCTGAAGTTTCAGAGATTCAGGTAGACTTCTTAGACAGTTTTATAGTATATATCGCCATGTATTTTGAGGAAAAAAAATCTAAGTAAAGATAAGATAAATATCTATCTATCTATCTATCTACCTATCTAAATCTTTTTATTATTTCAGACTTTTCTCCACATCTCTGGAGTTTTGCCCTTCATCAAGTTTTGCCCTGGATGTTACTCTGGTCACTGTTGGGCACTTCCTGGTCACTTCCCCAGGTTTCTTACTGTTCTCTTATCACTCCAGTCTTCACATAATGTAGCTGATTTAGAGACATTTGTTGTCCAATATAAGGAGCTTATATCATGGGTCATTTTCAGATATTCATGTTTTCAGGCATTCCATCTAAAAGAGAGTCATCACAGTCAAGATTCCATCTTAAGTGTGTTTCTTTTAGGATCTTGACAAAAATCCCTTTTCATAGCTTTCAGGAAAGTGGTTGCTAGGAAAACAGAAATGGAATCAAAAGAGTTTGAATTAACATGTTTGGAAGTAGTAGTTAGGAACACTGTGATTATGGTATTTGTGAATTGTAAGCTCTATTTAAAGTTATAAAATTGCATTGTGGTCTTGATATTTTAAGAGAATTCTCTATTTGCTGGTCTTAGGAATGCTTTTACTTTTAATTAAGTGATACATAAATATATATTTGAATAACTCTTTGTTCCAGAAGGATAAATTAGAACAAAAATAGATTATTTGGTTAGTGGCTCAAGTCAGAAGTAGAAATGGGTTCTTTGGTTACCTTGGATTTAAAGTCAGCACATTCATTTAGAAATTTTTAAAAGCCCAAGATTTGCCTAGTGGTATGCACGTCTGGTTCAAGTTTGCAGTTTTATCTTAAGATTCGTTTTGTTTTTGTTTGTTTATTTTTTGTTTTGTTTGTTTGTTTTTAAATGTCTCTGGTAAATTAGTGGACTTGTTTCCACCAACAAGGAGGTCAAAGAGATCATGGGCTATCAAATGTTTTATTTTGGACCAGTTAGATGAAGTGAGTAAATATATATATCACCTGGGATATGAGTAGTAAAGGAGGGCGTTTCAGCTGCTTGGGAGCTAGCTGTGTAAGTGATGGAAAGCGTAGACGCCACTTCTCCTCCCCTCCAGTCCTGAATGGCCTCGCTAGTGCTAATCCGCATCGTTCTGTCAGAACAACTTTAAGTAATCTGTTACTGGGTTGGTATAAATATAATTTAATCCACTTAATGATCATTATCAAATAGCATCTGATGACAGCGTGCCTGTGGCTTTGTACAATTCAAGGTAGTACGCCCTTGGTTCGACCTACTGGATTTTACAATCTAAAGGACAACAGATTTTACACCTAGATCAATAAACAGCAAATGACACATTGGAAACTGTAATAGGATCATTCGAACCCTGATAAAGTCAATCTTTATAGTAAGTACAGCTTTAAGAACTCAGAGTTCTCATCCTTGGATGGTTGAGGGCAGGGCCATGACTTACTCTTCCTCACACAGAGGGAAAGCACACAGAAGTGCTTCCCAATGCCAGGACACATGCATTTCTAAGGAGATTTTTCTGAGGTCAGGTGGAGAGTAATTTGGGAAGAAAAAAAAAAAACCACAACAGTTTAATTCCACTAGGCTCCTATTTTTAATGCCTATAACGTAAAACACATGACACACATAGCAGTTTTGATTTCTTTTTACTACTTTCTAAAAATCTTCCTGGATGTTTCCTTGCCTGCTCTTTTGAATTTATTGACACACTCATTACATCATATGTCCTTGTCCTGAAACATGCCTTACACCACTGGGGAGGGTGCGTGTGGAGATATTAGAGATTTTTGGCAGAAGTAAAGAAGGCCTGTCCCATCTACTGCAGTGGGTTCTGTTAAAAGCACTTGGGAGACAAATTAGGAAACCATTGATTTAGTGTGGCCTCATGTACCATGTGAGACCAAACAAGTCTCTTCATTTCTCTGGTCCTTATTTGTAGAGTAATAACAGCACCAGTCCTATGTAATAGGGTTGCTATGAGGAGGTAATATAATGACTTTGGAAATCTTCTGAAAAGAATAAATGCAATACAAAATGATTTAATTATTACCAAGAGCCCTTTAAATCATGGAGTTCAGTATTATTCATATGGAGGCTTTATTGAAATTCACCCATTTTTGAGACCGTTTTCTTTCTGTAGATAGGAGCTTGAGACAGAATTGAAGTGACATGTTGTTATTTACTTATTTTTTTTTATCTGATGTTGTCAGTGATGACACAGAGACCCTAAGTTTTCAGAGGAGTATTAATGACACTTAGCAGTCAGTAACTCAGACCTGGCTCGAGGTGACTGGGAATTCAGAAATATTCTTAGGAGTCTGCTGTATTCGTATTCAGAATTATTTCCAAGTTTTTTTTAATCAAGAATAAAGTCTTATTTAGCCAACAGGGAAATTTGTTTTTAAAAAAAATGATACAGCCACGCAATGGATGATAACTGTCTGCAGTGCCAAATCATTATTTTGTATATAGTTTTGTATACACACACACACACACAAATGCATTCTCAATAGAAAGTAAAAACGAGATATATACGTATATGAATAACACTTAAAAATAGAAGTGTGTAGCTGATTACGACTGTGCGGATGAGGGTTAGGAGCACTGTACACCAACCAGCATGTTAACAGTGGTTACTAAGGATGTGGGTGAACCTTTTATTTTACTTTTTTGTGATTATTTTTTGTTGGTATTTTGGATTTGCTCTAATGAATTTTTGTTACTTTTGTGATTTAAATTATTTCAGATGTTAAATGGTCTGGAGTACTTTAACATGAAGGAGGGAGTAAGCGTAACATGGAGAAACCTGATATGAATAAAAACTAGGATTTTTCCTCTGGTAAAATTACTGGTAGTTCCTGTTATTAAAAGTAATATGCTGTGAATTTTAATTGCTTAAAAACCTAAGTTCATTCTGAGCCTCAGGAGGCCAATTTAATTGGTGATGTTGATATTCGTGGGCAATATACATGTGCAGATACTAGTCAGGTGGGGTCACTGCTTTCCCTGAGCCTCAGAGCGCTGTGTAGTCTTCCCCAGATTCCAAGTTGGTGATTGAGAAAGATCTAATTTAGGTTTATTTGAAATATGTTTAGAAAAAAGTAACAACAAGCTTTTAGATTTGGGGAAAACTTGGATAAGTTAAGGGGCTTAGATTAGATGCTTTTAAAGCTAAGATATACAGTATAATTTTAAGTTCTGAAATGTGAATTGGTCATTTTACTCATTGTCATTTGACTTCATAGGGGGTCTTGAGAGATGAATGGGGCGTGTGGTCTTTTAATGCACGGAGCAGAGATCTAAAGAGAGCATTTGTTTTGGTTGTGGCTTTAGGCTGTGTGTCTCATGGTTTGCTTGTGAGGTCAGTTTAAGGAAGCCACTTTGCTGTTGTGTTTCCTTGGCAAAGGAAGTTGTAAAAGATAGTCTTTGCACTCATGAAATACTTCAGCTGCCAGTGTGAACTCCTGGTGGATGAATCCGATTTGGGAACTGGTCCCGGGCTTACTTCTCCAGCCACTGTTTTTTTTTTGGTGTGGGCGAAAAGGGACAAGTGTTTTATCCTGATTGTACAAGGCCCTTACCTAGTGTAAATTGTTAGGCTTGCACTATGAGGTCATGTCCTTGGCTGTACAAGTCATTCTTCCCTTTGTGCACAAGAGTGCTGAAATATTTGGTGAGATCCTACTTACCCAGCATTCTTTATCTCAGGTTTGTGAAAAATGATTATTATGTGAAAGAGGTTTGGGATGGACTTTTCCAGTTAACTGGGCATGAAATAGTGATTTCCCTCAACCCCACCCCGTCTGTAAATGGAACATCCATGACTCACTCCTCAGGGCCACACAGACACTTTTGTAACCAGTGCTTGAATGGGAGGGTGGGATGGGGATGGAGGGAGATGGGCTGGCATCTCACTTGTGTTCAGCCAGAATCTGTCCAGCTGCCTTTATAATGGACTTCTGAAAAGGACAATGTGCCTTCTCACACATCAGACTACATATTTTTTTTTCTTATTGCACTTTCTGTTAGTGTCAAAATAATACGGTATATTAAGTGCAATAAATGCAGCCATTAATGCTATACTGCTGCAGATAAGTATTGTATAGCAGAGTGCTCTTTCTGTTACATAAGATTTTAGTATTAGCTTGAGTCTGAAGCCCTGATTCTCATATTCCTCTCCCTTTAACTCTATCTCTTTCATTCCTGTATATTTAGACTATTTTTCTAGTTATTTGTTCCTGAATTTTGCTTAATTTGTAGATGTGCTCTGGAATAAATGCCCAGCATAGTGGTATAAGGAGATACATGAACTGCTTTCTGAAGATGATTTTATCACCACACTTAGAACTTTTTAATCATAAATAAGAGAATTTCTGTATTTTATATATCACATCTTTAAATAAATGATCATTGGTGTTTGATTATCCATTGATGTCTAATTGAAAACGACCACCAATTCATGCAGGATGGGTGAGTGAGCGTGGTCATTGGGCAGTGGAAATTCATCCCCCAAAAGCTGCGGGGGACAGATTGAGAATCTGCATATTTGGTGAGGCCATCAGTCTTGTTCCCAGAAAGGACAGGTGCATGTTGGAAGTTAATAATTTAATTATGAAGCATACTCGCATGTCGACAACCTTAATTCTTTGTGTTTCTGACAGAGATATTTTTCTGGGAAAATTGATAGTCTACTTATTTGAATGTAACCCTAGGTTACATTGTGTATATAGAGATCAGCAGAAATTAAATTTGTATATGAATTTACTTGGCAGTGTAACACAACTTAAGAAATATACTAATTTTAGAAGTGTCTACTTGTCTTCGATTCAGGCATACTCGAGACCTCTAATACTGAATGCAGCGTTGCTAAGATTTAATGGTCAGTTACTGTTTAAATTTATTTATTTGTGGCCTACTCTGACCAGAAGGTGTGTGTGTGTGTTAATATGTTATTCATGAAATATTTTCACAGCGCACATTAACATTTACTTTGATGGTTTTATAAACAGAAATCTAAAATTTGCTTACAAATACATACATATCAGCTAAATGGAATTACGTGGATTTTTGCATTTCGTTGGATATTTCTGCTTGCTGAACTTCATTCTGTTGTCATGGCAACTTTATTTCTTCACAAGTTGAGGACAAATTAGAAATTAACCTGCACATTCCTCAAGAGATGGAACAGGTGTTGACTCAGGATGTGTTAGGAAGAACACATTAGACTAACAGTCTAATCAGTTCTGCCTTTAACACCTTATAAATACTTCAGATTGCCAACTCTCTCCCTGGTGTACCCAGAAAATTGGACATTTTCTCTTTTCTGTCTTACATTTGAAAACTTTGGGGTGATATAAAAAATGTGTTTGTTATCATTTAGCTCTTAATTAACCATCCTCATTTACTCAAAGTCTTTTAATAAAATGTGATTGAGAAATAGTGACAATATTTTAAAAATTTTGCTACTTTAAAGCATGCATTTGAAAGTAATTGAATAAAGCAAGGAAACGTACATGTTATGGTAAGAGCACAGATGAGAGCTGCAAATCCTAGCCCTGGTTTTGCATCTGTAGTGCTCAGTGCAGTACTTGGCAGCAAGGTGCATTTAATAAATACCTGTTGCACGAATGAATATAAATGTTTTGCAAACTGATGATCCTTAAAGATTTTCTGGTATTCCAGAATCTGATCTCTTGAAATATTAATGTTTCTTTTTTTTAGTAGGGAACGGCCTTTCTTGATGTTTCTGGCATGCAGTGTGACATTTTTAAAGGGAATTTGTTATAGACAATTCAGTTTCCTTCTTTCCATTAATATTCATGAATTGGTGTCCAATTCAGAGGATAAATACTCTGAAGGGACCTGCCCCTTCTTCAGACAAACAAACAAACAAACAAACAAAAACAACAGCTAAAACAAAAAAAAGACACTTAAGTAATAGCTGAGATCCAGTTTTGAAGTCCCATAGATATTGAATGTGACCCACTAAAACAGGATTTAACTTAAATACCTGCATGCCTCTGAAATTATTAGCTGTTTGTTGATAAATGTAAGACTGTGTTCTGTACCTTTTAGATTTATTTGAATTCTTGTGTGGCTTAGTAAAACTGAAATACCTTATAGATTGAAATTAGCCAATTGGTTCTTTCAAATTTCAGATAGAGCACACTTAATTATAAAAATGGCATTGGTATTCAGAACCCTGCAGAGAATGTGTTTGCATGTTACATTAAGAAAGTTCTTTAGAAAAATAGATGGACTCATTTCTGCTTTTCATATACGAACTTTCCATTTGAAAAACTGACTTTAAAAAAATAGGTTTATAAAGAAGAGTATAGCCCAGACTAACAAATCATTAATGATGGCCTACACTGTGCTAGGAAGCGAAGTGAGCAAACATCTTCCCCCACCATATGGGGCAGTCAGTGACTGTTTGCTTTAGAATGGTACATTGAGTAAGTTAGTTGCTAGGGCAGAAGGACGTAGCTGAAACAACTGTCTCTGCCCTAAGGGGTAAGAAAGACCCTTGGTAGCCACTTGGTTCTCCCCAAGTTTACAGAGTTCCATGGAGACCCTGTGAACACTGGAATCTGGCACCTGTTGTGGGAATACATTGCTTAGTGGCACATCTTCTCGAAATATTGTTTACAAATTACATTTTGATTTTATTTTGTTCAAGATTATTAATTTTTAAATGCACCTGATTAAAAATCAAACAGTATAAAATGATACACACTGAAATGTAAGCCTCTTGTTTCACACCCCTAATCTTTCTTTCCGAAGGCTACCATTATACCAGTTTTTTATATCCTTCCAGAAATATTCTATGCAAATACAAGAAAAAAGTATTTTCTTTCATTCACATGAAATGGTAGTTGCTATGCACACTGTTCAGCATTTTGCTAATAGTTACCTAGTATTCCATTGAATAAATACATGTATAACACTTTCTTTAACCCAGTGGTTCTCAAGTCTGGCTGGACTTTAAAGTTACCTGGAGAGATTTACATGCCCAGACCACTCTCTCAGAGATTGCGATTTAATTAGTCTGGGTCGGGGCCTACATGTCTGTCTTTACAAACCGCACCCCCCTCCCCCCGATACTTTTCATGTGCAGCTAAGCACTCTAATTTTAACCAGCCCCACTGATGGATATTTAGATTGTTTTCAGGCTGTTTTGTTAGAGATGGTGAAATTCCAGCTCAGAAGCCCCTCATGCATAGACTCAAGTATGTTTTTAGGATAAGGACCCATGATGGAGCTTCCACCAAATTGTTCCTCAGAGATGTTGCACCTGCTTATATTTCTGCCAACAGTATAATGGCTGATTGTGGAGATGATTTAAAGTACCGTAGTGAAACAGAACTGGTGGGGTGGTGGTGAGACTTGGTCCCCAGTGCACTCTTGGTAGTCTTCCATCTCTTGTGTAGTCTAGCACCTGTGCCGATTGTTTTAAGTTCTTTTGCAATTCACTTTAACACTGCTCTCTAGATGTAAAAATGCTTGTACTTTTTTTGACCCCAGTGACTTAAAAGAAAAAAGTTCTCTGCATGAAGATGTTTTTTAAAAGCAGAAAAAGAAAAAAATACAAAAACCTTTTCTGCATGAAGATGTTCTCTGGACTTTATCATTATAACAATAAAAAACTAAAAAGAATCATAACGGTCTACCAACAGAAAAGTGGCTGAATCGTGATGTTAGTTAGCTTCACAAGATAGTATATGATAGTTAAATGATTATGAGGATTGTATCAATATAATCAAATATATTTAAGACAATGCTAACGTGTAATTAAAATAAGTATAATTTACTATAATTATATTATATAGGATTATTAATAAATTATTAACATCAGTATTTAATATAATGTAAATATAATCAAATGTTTGATGTATTAAATAAAAAAACAGTTGGTACATATAAGATGAATGTATTAGCAAAATATGTACATGTATGACCAAGGACTGTAAAGGAAAACAGATACAACAGTTGAAATGATGCAGTAATGTACTTGCAACTAAATATCCTTTAAAAAATTTCCTTTATTATAAAATTGTGTGGACAAAAAAAAAATAAGCAGAAAATTTGTTTTGTAATGCAAGTAGCCATTTAAATTAGTGGACATATTATAGAATATGTATGTAAGTGGTTTCCCTGAAATCTTTTAAGATGCCTATAAATAGCTACCTTCCAAGAATTTTAAAAGAGACCCTTCTTATATTTGTAAAAAATAAAACTATTTACCATGGGTCGCTTTTACTTACTCATCTCACTCATGTCTCACAGTTATCCTTTGAGGGTAGATATTAGTTAATTTATAGATTATGAGGTTATAATAATTTATAGATGAAAAATTGAGGCCTGCTGGAGATTACTGAGTGGTTAACGAGTGACACTGGGAATGCAAACCCAAAGAAGTCAGTGAGTTCTTTCCTAATACGTGATCTGTAGTCCCTCTCTGTAGATTAATGCCTGAAATACTCAAGAGGTTAAAATTCTGTGGAGTTTATAAAGAAATATGAAGTCTAAATATTATTTCCAGGGATGTTCCCATTTAATTAATAATAGATGTTATTAATTAAACAAATAATAGATGTTAAGTTTAACAGAGTAATTGATAATACAAAACAGTGGCTCAGGACCAAGTCTTTAAACTCAGATTAAGATGAAAGGCATAAGTGAGGGCTGTTTAGTCTGGCTGGCGAGGGGAGGCCTTACTGAGGAGATAAGGTCTGATGGGCAAATCAGAGAGGTAAGGAGGGCGAAGACTTTTTCTCTCAGAACTGGTCCTGGGTTAATGAATGAACCGGCTCTTTGAAATGAGAATGCTCCTGTGAGGCAAGATCCATAGGGACCATATCATCAGAGCCTTGCATGCATTACTAATTTTAACTTTTAAATGTAAGTGACCCCAAAGAGTAGATGGGGAGAGGGTCTGTCTATACTTTAAGGGTTAAAAGAAAGAGAGGGGACTTTGTTACAGATTTGTGTTCTTCAATCCTGGCTCCCGCACTTGTGACACAAGGCCCATTATCCTCTCTGAGTTTTTCACCTTTAAAATGAATGTAACAGCTTTTCTTACAAGGTTGTTCTGAAGACCAGAGATAATATATTTCATACCTATTATGTATTTGATAATGGTGGCTCTTAAGACTCTCAGAGACTTAAATACTGTATTATCCGTCTCTCCCTCCAGCTATTATTAATCCCATCTCAAGATTGTAGGGAAATGTCAAGTAGCTTGTCTTCATCACAAGGTGGAGTTCCCTCTCTGAAGGCATTGGGAAGCCACTGCAGTTTTGAGTAATGGACTGGTGAAGCAGCTTGCTTAGCATGGGTAACTTAACTTCAGTTTTGGTGCTAGGATCCCAGTTAGTGCAGTTCTATGTGATATCAGCCAGCAGAACCTATCTGAGTTCCATAGTCTTCCCTCTCTCACCAAGTCCTCGACTTTTCTTGTCTCCAAAGGGGAAAAAAGCTGACACAAGCTGGAAACATCATGCTCCCACCTTTATGGGTTCTCTCCCAGCCTGTGGCAAAATCCATAGTTGGTAAACCTGTCAGATCTATCTGTATATCTTTAGATCTCTCTATCTCTCTGTCTCTGTCTCTGTCTCTCTTTCTCTTTTAAAAATACTTCATTTGTTTAGAGCAGTTTTAGGTTTATAGTAAAACAGAGGAAAGTACAGAGATTTCCCATACATCTCCTGCCCCCACCCATGCACAATCTCTCCCATTATCAATAACAATCACCAGGATGGTACCGTTTTTACTGAGGACAAATCTACACTGACACATCATAATCACCCACAGTCCACAGTTTACCTTAGGGTTCACTGTTGGTGTTGTACATTCTGTGGGTTTGAAAACAATATAAGTGCCCAAAAGTATATACACATTTTAAAAGATGTTATCTATGTATTACTTTTCGAAGTTGAATTGAATTACAGCAGCAATGTGTAGTAGACGTTCACTGAAAAGATGGCATTAATCATATGAATGCTAGCACCACCATGTGACAGGCAGGACAGTCAAAGAAAATGGCAGAAGCATGGTTGTCACTGGAGGAGCCCAAGACCACTTTGAAGTGGTATTTGAATTTGAGAACATTGTTTGAGTTTTCCCCACGTTCTCCTGACTTAATACCTCTTGACTTCTACCTATGGGGGACCTTAAAGGACGTGGTGTACCACAGAAAACTGACTACACTCTTGGTACTTAGGGAAGAAATGGCATGCACAGTGATACAAGTGGACACTTTGATCAGCATTGCTCAAGCAGTAGTTCTTCATAATTAGAACGATCTGGATGCTGATGATAATCACTTTGAGCACCTCTTGTAATTGCACAAGTCAAGCATAACTTGTAGTCATCTTGTGTTATCAGTACATATTGAGTATTATAATTTTAATATAGTTTTTCCCTTCCTTAAAATGTGTATACGTTTTTTGGTACCCTCTGTATAATGACATATCCATCATTATAGTATCATACCCAGTATTGTCACTGTCCTAAAAATCCTCTGCACTCTGCTAATTCATCTCCCTGCACCCCCAGAATCTCTTATTCTATCTCAGGAGCTCCTTTATTATAAATAGTGACCCAACAGTTTTGCTTCTTGTGTTGATTAATTTCTCAAACATTTGTGAAAAGCCAGTTGTGGCTGTATCCTAAAATTCATGCTTATACCAAGGAGAAGAGTTTGTGTTTGAAGACTAATTCAGTTACTCACAATAGATTTTTACAAACAGAAAAAGGGAGGTGGGAGGAAAGAAAGGCATTTGTCTCAGAAGCTAGAAAAAGGGAAAAGTTCCAGTTGTCCAGTAATCTTATCTTGCAGAAGTGCTATGAACTGCCCCTGATTACATGGGGGTGCTAGTTTACATAGTGTGCCAAGGGAAGGGTGCAGACTCTGCTTGCTCCAAATAAAGCTGGTAAGAAGCAGTCTAGTTGCAGTCGGTGCAGAGCCTCAGTTTAATTTGTTCATGCGTCTACCTTCTTCCAGTCTTCCCTTCAGATCCAGGCTGTATTGGACTTTACTCTCACAGCTGGTTGCTGAGCCGTGCTGCTCTTTAGATTACTGCAGCCAATGCTGAAAAGTCAATATTGTGTTTAACACAGTGGTAGCAACTCGAGTTGTTTTGAGATTGCCTTGACCCTGTAGCATGTTAAGTAGCTGGTTAAGAGGAAGGTTCTTGTCAGAATTATGTCAGCATTAGCACCTGATTGTCAGAAGTGTTGTGATCAAATCAGCAGATCATAGTAGGTAACTTCCGTGGAGTTATATTGCCACCATACATTAGATCTGTGCTCTCTCCCTGAATGTTAGAAACCTTTCTGTGCAAGGCACTGGACCTTTAGGACTCAGGTTTATTACAGTTATCCTCAGCAATAACATAACAGGGTCTCTCCTGTTTTTCAAAACAAATCCCAAAGTATTGTTAATATCTCCCCTCTGTGTAGAAGACACTCCTTATCTTCTCATCCTAGAAATATTTGGGTGGGACCTTAACCAACTTTGCCCTAAGCATTGGGGCAAGCAGCCTTCATATTTCTTTTGTTTTCTTTTTTCTTTCTTTCTTTTTTTTTTTTTTTGCTGGCTGACATTCTAAGTAAAGATCCATCAGATTAGTTCCTGTGTGGCCTTCCAGAGGCAAAGGAGGAGGCCATTTGCCCTACATTGGTTTAGGCTCTGGGTGGCCTAAAATCCTCAGCTGGAATTCTCCATCTGGTCCCATCCAGTCCAGAGCCTGGCCCAGTCTTGCTTACCAGGATTTGAGACTGAGATGTGGCATCAAAGCTTAGCAAGTAATTAAGGGTTTATCTATCTTCCATTGCTTTCTCTGAATGTCATTTCTTTGGGGACTTCACTGGCATGCATGGAGGGATGTACATGAGGCATATTTCAGGGAAAAAACTAGACGGGGTGTGAGAGTGAGGAAGAGGCAAATGTTAAAACAAATAAGTAATTTTGAAAAAGTAGTAGTGTATAAAATAACTTCAATTTTTTGAGCCTGAGTGTCCTGGGAGAAATAAATCAGAATTAATGGCAATAACACAGCGATAAGGAGAAATGACATTTAAAGGGGGCCATATATGACGTCCGTCCAGAAAGCATCCAGCCATGTAATATGAAAAACAGCCATTTATGTCGGGGTGTTTTCTGGACAGGCTTCGTATATGTTTGCTTTTGCATATCCTGAATTTGAGATGCAGTTGGATGGCTACTTCATGTAGTAACGTTTTGAGGGGAGGTATTAAGCCAATATTTGTCAAAGGGCCTAGGAAATCCATATTTTGCTCTTAAGACTTTTCTTTTTCTATTCTCTTCCCCCAAATTACTTTTGTCAAAATTCTCTTGGTTCTTCCAACTCAGTTCAGTTGGCATCTCTGATTGTCTTCGCTGATTGTCCCATTTGGCATGCCTTCTGAACTCCTGAACTTAGGGTTCTTTTTTTATGGCACCTTATTCTACTATCTGTTTTTCTAATTATCCAAACACTACCAGAGTATACCCTGGGTGTGAGAAACATTATATGTATGTGCCTGTAGTGCATAGTATAGCACTGAGTTACGAGGCGTTCTGAAACTATTTAAATATACGAGGGCTGTCCATATGAAAAATAGAGGCACTTATGGCTGGATTTTTTCTGGACAGCCCTCGTATTTATAAGAAACTTTAATAAAGTTTATCCTCAGCTAGTACCCCTACTTAGAGAAATATAAATATAATAGCCATTATATAAAGTTCCTTTAAAATTTTTGCACATATTTTTCTCTTTGTACCTTTAAGAACATCTCTCAGTGCTTGTGTTTCAGAATGTAACCAATAAGTGTTTTTATCCTGTTGGTGCCTCCTACTGTGTTTACCGGTTTTTGGTTCTTTCTTTTCAACTACAGGGTTATGTGATCTTTTTTACCCTCAAGAGACTCTTTTCTGTAGATCATTTAATTTTTTTCTATACCAGTTCCAGTTTTGATTTCTGAGGTTCACCACCAAGAAATATGTGACTTATTTTATTAAGAATATGCTTTTTTGTAGAGCTTTGGTCTGTCATAGGAATAGCTTAAAACACCATCTTTACCTAAACTGACCAGACCATTGCTCAAACTGAAATTCATTTGCCACGTACTTAACCTGTTCAAAGAACCCTGAAAGATCTTACTGTGGGTTTGCTCTAGTTGGGCATTTTGCTGGTGAAAATATTTAGTGCCGTTTATAAATGTGGCCCTCTCCCTGGCCTGGGAAATGTTAAGTTTAATCTTGACACCCATCACTGAAAGACCATTCTGTTTATACTTCTCTTTTGAGAGAAATGGTTGCTTATTCCTACTTTTATTTCTGGTCCTAATCCAGTTCTGTGTCCAAGATAAATATTCCACTGACTTCATGCTGTTTTATCCTCATAAAAACAAGTGACCAGGTACCTGTGTACTAATGCAATTCATGTAGTAAAAAAAAAATGTTTGGCAGATGAGATTCAGATGAATAAAGGAATACTTGTTTAGTTTAAAAACACAGCCTAAGTTTACTGGTAAGTTTACTAGTGCATAAATCATCTATGATTACAGCTTCTAGAGATTACCAGAAATTTGTTCCCCAGTTTTAAAATAAGTGGACCAACTAGATTTTAAAAATACGAGGGCTGTCTGCAAAGTATCCAGCCATGAAGTATGAAAAATAGAGGCATTTATGGCTGGATTTTTTCCAGACAGCGCTCATATTTATTTCACTCCTAAATTGTGGCTGTCCTCAAAACAGTGTTGAGAATTGACAGTGGTTTTTATTTTCCAAGGCACATAGCTTAGTTTCAGAAGAGGCTCCAATGGTCGCCCTCTCCAACCTTTATTCTATGAAATTCTTGCTCCCTGTGCCCGGAAAAAAAGTGGTGACAAATTAACCAGAGTCCCAGGTGTCGCGATTTTGACCTCCTGGGCTTTCCTTCTCCTTGGGACTGTGCTTTCCTCTTCATGATGCTCTCCCTACCTTTAATTTGCCACTTTAATTGACTTAGATAAGGTAATTTCTTAGTGGAGCGAGGTTATTTTCTGAGTCTTGCTTTTCAAGGCCCTAAGGTTTCTTGTAGCCCCCAGGTCTGTGATTTGAATTTTTCATCTGAGATAGAAGCACCTGAGACTTCAGACATCTGCTATTGTCTCCCAGCAGTCTGGGAGGGGGTGCATCAGGGATTGGAGGAGCTGGTACTTAGCTGTTGTTGGGGAAGTTAGGAATATTCCCTGCCTCTACCCCCCCCCCCCCATAAGTGTGATTAGCCAGAGGTCCTCTTAATTGAATCATTTCTTTTCCTTGCCAAAGACAAAGAAAGATTTGTTTAGCCTGTGGAATATAGCGGTGATGGTTTCAAAGCAGAAACAAGCCGTGCTGGAGGTTTAGGATGCCGAAGTTAGGAATTTACATGCTATATACACCAATTTTTTCCCAGGGTTTTCTTTTCTATAAGTTGTGGTGTGAGAAAGGTGCATATTGGTTAAATGTGCTGTTGTGTGTTAAAGACCCGTATTTCAGAGAAAGTGTAATTGAGATGGAACTCGCACTTACACGGGTTTTATTTTCCAGAGCAGTTATATTTATTTTATAGACTAGGAAACAGGCTCGCTGGCCAAGGTCACAGAGATAGCTTTCCGTATGGGGAGGGCCAGATCTGGAACACAGACCTCTTGACTCTTGCGTTGGGCCTCAGCCAGTTTTTAGTCCAATAAGTATGACTAGTTCTCTTGTTTTGCCCTTGTTAAAAGCTATCACGAATTTATAGATAAAATACATTTTTTTGGTTTTTAGTGATCACAAATCTGCATTCTTTTGGGCGTGTTGGATCTTTGTGTTATTTTCATTAGACTGACATTGCTGTGTGCACAATTGAACATGTAGCTCTTAAAAACCAGACTCCTTCACGTGGCTAGCCCTGTCTCATTTCTCTTTACTCTTCCCCTAACACTCCTTATACCAGTCAAAGCGAACTTTTCTCAGTTCCTCAAACAAGTTTGAGCTTTCCCTTTATAAAGAGTTCTGTGCCTGGAACTCGCCTCCTCCCTTCCGCCCTGAACCTCCGGACTCCTACCTAGCGTGGTGGTTAGGAGCCGGCGTGGGCTCCAGAACCAAACTTCAGGTTTCCAGTCCTGACACCATCGCTTAGGAGCTCTGTGATCTGTGAGATCTCCTGAGCCGCTCTGTGCTGGGCTGCTATCTTCCTGTTGGTACGTTGGGAAACACAACAACGACCTCCTGGTGTGGTTATGAGATTTCAGTGGCTTTGTTCTTGGCAAGTTACAACAGTGCCTGGTACATGGTAAGTGCTCTGATAGCTGGAAGCCTTTGCTGGTAGTGCCCGCACGTGCCCATGGGCTAGCTGTATAGCTCTGTTCTTTCTTATATTCATCTTTGCACGTAGCACCTGGCCTGCTGGATCGTAGTTACCTCTACATGACTTTGCCACTCCACTGCAAGGACAAGGATGACCACGCCATGTTTGTATTGTTCACTTTGGGACAGAGCACCTGGCCCTTATATAGGTACTTGGGACATATTTGAATAAATGAGTAAGCAAAGGACCTGTTAGCTCGTATTATGAGCTTAATTCTTTGACCTCAGCTTTCCTTTCCTGTAGTGAAGATCAGCTTTTGTTTGGGGCTTTGGTGGGCTAATTTTAGGAGGAGGAAGAAAGAAAAGATCATCTAGCCTAGGTTTCTTTATGGAAGCTTTTGGTGGTGTGACATATTATTGCTCAGTGTAAGAGGACAGACCTCCACAGAAAGGCTAGACTCCCGAGGATCACCCAGTTGATGTGGGCTGCAATCTGGATGTCGCCCAGTAACTGTCCCAGCCTCCCTGCCCCAGCTCTCTAAACACACACTCACAGGATTTCCCGGCATTCAGCGTTTGTTGGCAATCAGGTGTGCTGTGGCCGTAATGCAGCATTAGATCAAGCCACTTGACTTTTCCCCCATACGTGCTCTATTCTTAGTCAAGAATAAAAACAATATAAAAGGAAAAGCGTTTGCAAGAGTAATTTCTGGTTGAAAGTAAGGAGGGTTTTTTCTCTACTCCAGGAGTAGTGTGATCTGGCTCAGGCCTGGCAGTTACTCAAGGGGCGAGGATGTTCTAGGTGAAAATAATTGACTTGAGTGGAAGGGGGGGAGGGAGGAAGGTGCTTGCCGTGCTGCTGTGATTGCTTCATTTAAAGCCATTAAAAGTTTGGAGTACTAAAGAGGGAGACTAGCAATTAATTGCTATACTGTCGGATTTTCAGGGGGCGATGGTGAAAAGCAAAGACTAAGTCAAACTGGATTTTCACAGTATAATATGAAAAACAAGTTCCATTTCTTGAGCTTGTTCCTGCCTTCTTACATCTAATCTGCCCTACTGGAATAATAATACTAAAACAATTTAGTGGGCACTGACTACGTGCAGGCTCCGTTCTAACACTTTCCTTGTAGAGCCATTGTATATCCGTGCAGTATTTGTAGTTTATGTTGCCTTTCTTTTCCTCTCCAAAGAAAGCAAGGCAGGATGCGTAGCAGTTAGTGTGGGTGTATGTGTGTTGAATTGGAACTTCACCTCTTCTTACTAGTATAATTTTGAGAAAATTACTTTCCATCTCAGATTTCATATCTATACAGTGATATTAGAGCTCCTATTAGATAAGATAATGAGAGCGAAGTGCAATGCTGGGCTCATAGTAAGCTACTCACTCGGGTTAGCTAAGTAAGTAATGAACCATTCGTTATGTTGTCTTCTACTGGGTGTGCCCATTGATTATGATTGGTATCCAGGGAAATTTATGAAAAATTTGGGAACATTTCTACTATGGCCCTGAGTGGAAGTTAATTTCGTGCATTGATTAGTACTTCTGGCAGTGTTGTCATCATCTGTCAATAAAGGATGAGACCACTGTCTCCTCCACCCGGCTTATCAGACCTTTCCTGGCCTCCAGTTACACCTTGTGATTGGTCCTTTATTTCTTTGTGGAATCTGACAAAATTGGAGCAGTATGTTGCTCCAGGAAGTGGTGGTGCCTCGTTGAACCAGCCACTCTGTTACCAAAGGTTCATGGTGTCTCAGCTACTTCAGATTACTGTTAAGCTGTACCATCCTTCAACAGCTACTCGTGCCTGTGGTTTTTGAGCATCTCCTGCCACCTTCCCCTACACTCAGGGCCTCTAAAAGAGAGGGATTTGGGCTGTGTGTGTGTGTGTGTGTGTGTGTGTGTGTCGGGGGGGGGTGTCTATGTAAAATAGCAGCCTCTTACTATTTGGAAGGCATTTTCTCATAGTGAAGGTGTTAAAGATGTTATTATGTTATGAAGATCAGTTAGTTCACCGATTTATTAGAACAACGGCTTTATTATAGGTTAACCTGTTTTGTAGGATGCCCAGGTACTCTGACCACCCTTTGTAATGTTTCTGATGTGTGCTCTGAACTCTAAAAGTAAACTTACAAATGAATTTATAGGACCCCATACAATAAATCTTCATTCAAAAGCATCTATTGAACATCTGAATAACTTGAGTGGTTCAGTTCATGAAGGGTCAGTCCCTATTCCTCTGCCATAATATGTCTAATAGGAGAGAACAGTGTACCAAAAGGTAGAGCTAAGGAGGACTTACAGAAGAGCTCAATAAATGTTTGTTTAAAGGACTCAGGTCTCTAAGCTTTCACTTAGGTCTTTATTGGTCCCTTTGGAGATTTAGATACTAAGTATATATACTTAAGTCGTTTTCATATTTGAGCTCATAATTTTTTATTCTTGTTTTCTTTCCATTTTATCTGCAGGTGATTTTCTAAAAATGTAAGCTAGGTTATCATGATTAGAGTTTGTTCACTAGTTTCTTGAGAACCTAACTCAAATGGAATGGACAGGGTTGAGGGTGAGAGGTAGCTAGGGGAGAGGACACCGATAAATGAGAAGGTGGAGTTTTCTGATAAAAATCAGTGGTTTCTCCCTAAACACTCTCAGGCAGTATTGCTTCCAGTCCCTTCTGTGACATCAATTTTATTTTTAGTGTCTGCAGATACTCTTGGCTTTAGATGTTTCTTCCACATTGAGAAGCCTTAGGAGTTTTCATGTTGGAATGTTTGTGATATGAAGAATTTTACAAGTTACAACAGGCCATTGTTAAAATGCAGCAACTTCTCTTTTAGAATGTCATCTTTTCCATAGGCTTACGGAGTGTAATGCCTCCCTGCCCTGACCATCAATATGGACCGCCAGTAACGACCCTTTGTATTTCATTTGCACTGTATAGAATAAAAAATGAGGGTTACATAAATCGGTACTCTTGAGTGCATTACATGCTACGTATAGAAGGATTGAAGAAGGTAAAAGGTGGGAATGATGGGGCAGCTGATGTGGTGTTGCTGAGCAGGTAAGTGACAGTGAGACCCAGAGATCAGGGTCTGTCTAGTCTTTTCCTTAAACAAGAGGAAGCAAAGCTTTTCCCTGTGGAAGGAGGCAGAGGTGAATGGGGGTTAACAAGCATTTATTGAGTGTCTTCCATATGCCAGGCACTATGCCAGTTTCTGGGCACAAATGGAGGACTAAGGCATGACTTGCTTTCAGGGGCTTATAGTTTAGTAAATGGTCACCCAAAATCCGTACCAGTACTAAGTACAGTTGATCTTCATTGTTCGTGGATTCCATGTTTGTGCATTGACCTCCTCACTAAAAGTTGTTTATAACCCCAAGGTCAATGCTTATGATACTCTTGCGGTCATTCAGGGACATGGGCAGATTGACAAAATATTGAAATCATTGGATGTGCATGTTTCCTGCTTTGGTCAAACCAGGCAGCCCTCTGCCTTCTTATATTGACTCTCACGCTGTAAACAGTATCCTTTTCATAACCCATTTAGTATTGAGGTTTTGGGGGTTTGTTGTTGTTTGCATTTTTGTGCTTTTTGTTGGTGATTTTGCTGTTTCATCTGGCCCCCAATTATAGTGCTGACGTGCCGTCTGGTGTTCCTAAGACAGAAATGTTGAGCTGTATCTTAGGGAGAAAATACATGTGTTAGGTAAGTTTCACTTAGGCATGAGTTACAGTGCTTGTGGCCGATGATTTCCGCTTTTTTTCAGCAAGTCAATATACAAGGTTGGATGATTGATTTCATGAACTCATCCTAGAAAAAGTGCTGCATACCTCATTGCTGAATATCATTACAGTCACCTTCGAAGTACTCCCCTTGGGAGGCTGTGCACTGATGCCAGCACCTAGTCCACCCTTCAGAGTAGTTTTGGAACATTTTCTGGAATGGCCGTTAGAGCTGTTGTCATCCCCAAAATCTGACAGTGAAATTCAAGAACTTGCCACCGTGAGCTTATGTTGGCAGCACTGTACAAACAACTCAGTTATGACACCTTACCGAGTCGTTTGTGCAGTACTGCCAACGTAAGCTCATGGTGGCAAGTTCGCGAACTTCATTGTCAGATTTGGGCAGGATGGCAGCTCTGATGGCCATTCCAGAAAAAGGGTTCCAAAATTGCTTTGAAGGGTGAACTAGGCACTGACATTGTGCCTCGTTTCCCGGGGGAGTACTTCGAAGGTGACTGTAGTAATATTCAGCAGTGAGGTGTGTGGCACTTTCTCTAGGATGAATTCACAAAATTAATTGTGCAACCTCATATATACCAGATAAAGTGTCTTTAAATAGAAATACACATAAAACATGGTTAAGTATTAATCAGTTGATGAAAATGTTGTGGCCAGAGGCTTGTAGGAACCTGACCTGTGTTTCCCTGAAAGCAGTGGTTCAGTATTCACTACTTCAGTTCTCGCAGAGACTTTACAGAGCATACGCTCTGAGAACACAAGACTCGGTGGTGCAGCGGACGTGCTGTGCAGCACTCGGCAGCCTCGGAGTGGAGAAGGTACATGCTCACCTGGGCCTGGCATGAGCTCTGAGGGTGTTCCAGCTGAAGGACTGATGTGGTGAGGAATCAAAGTGCTGACTTTGTAAGTCTTGAAAGATAAAAAAGTGAGGCCAGAGTGGGTTTGATACGGGAAGACCCTGGAGAGTATGTGAAGTCAGAGGGCAGGCGTGGAGGGAATACGCCAGCAGGAAGGATAGGAGGTGTAGTCAGAGGCATCTGGGGAATGAGTTGGGGTAGAGATGGGGGCTGTGAAGGAAGGCAGAACAACATGTTGGTTGTTAGGTCACCGTTTGCAGGAACATTGGGCTCTGAGGGATGATACAGTAATAGATCAAAGGACCCAGAGGGCTAACAAAGACCCTGTCAGTGCCCAGTGCATGTTTCCAGAGGTTCCAAGAGACCTGAGACAGGAATCTTGAAAATCCAGGTTTAAGCAGGCATAAAGAATCCTAAGTAAAGTATCAAATGAGTGGAAAGGTTCTTCACTGCCCAGAACAAAATGTGCTTTTTCGGTGTACAAGCCCCACCACTTAGCACCATGGGAAGGACACGGAGGAAGAATCAACAAGATTGCTTATTGATTAGATTTAGGAAAGGAGGGAAGGAAAGGAGTGAGTGAACAAGAGTTGCTCCAAGGTGTTGACTAATTGTCATGAGATGTTTTTTTCTTCCCCAAAGAGCTAGATTGATGTTATACTTCTAGAATTTTCTTTGTTATCTCTTGGAGCCCGTAATTCTTCAATTTTCAGTTCCCTGTCATGTGATTTTCATTATTATGGCATTTGAGACTGGTGAATGTATATACATATGGTTTGGTAAATAGAGGTAATGATTCCTCTCAGTTCTGTTTGCGTGGGGGTTAGGAGATAGCCAGCTTCCTCTTGACTCTCTAAAGGTTTCACTCACACCTCTGGACACTGATTCTAGCCTTCTAAACTTTCCCACTGGCCACTGGATCGGGTTTTCTATCCTTTCTCATTGGTCATTGTGGTGGAGCTTGGAAATGGAAGAGAGGCAAATCATACACGTACTCTACCATTATAATTCTTCTTAAGCGTTTTCTAGAGCTGTACTACCCAGTTTGGTGGCCACTAGCCACATGTGGGTGGTGAGCACTTAAAATGTGGGTAGTCTGAATTGAGGTGTTCTCAAAGCATAAAATCCACACTGGGTTTTAAAGACAATATGAAAACATGAGTTAAAATATTTAATTAATAATTTCTTACATTGATCACATGTTGATAAAAGATTTTGTACATGAAGGGTTGATAAAATAAGTCATTAAAATTAATTTCACCTATTTCTTTATGCTTTCTAAAATTTGAGTTCTAGAAAATTTTAAATTTTATATGTAGCTCACAATATATTTCTGTTAGACAATGAGACCGGGTTGCTGGGTCCATTTGTATTTATCGTGCCATTGAACTTGCTGGTGTACCTGAATGGAGCTCTTGTAAACAAAAGGAATACTGTTAGGAATATTAAAAATTCTCTCTGCTAATAAAACTTGTCCCTAAGAAGTATATTCTTTTTCATTAGAAATGCTTCTGTCATAAAGTGAACATTCACGACAGTTTAACTGGATGAAATATAACTGAATCCCTTTAAGAATTATTATCCAGGGAGGGGGGCTCAAATATATGGTGATGGAAGGGGAACTGACTCTGGGTGGTGAGCACATATTACGACACCTGGATGATATATAGTAAAAGTGTACACCTGGAACCTATATAATTCTTACTAACAAATGTCACTCCAATAAATTGAACAATAAAAAAAGAGAGTTATTATCAAGGTTAGCATTAGCTTATGTTTTGAACTAATCAAACACAGTCAGATTTTTAAATGTGTAATTAGTTTCCAAAGGGGCATTTGAATCTATGTCACCTTGAGCCATAGTATAATTAGGTTGTGTTGTTCCTGTGAGTGACTATTTCCAGAACTTTTTTGAACACCTATTTGTGAGACAGCCTTAGTAAATAATGAGAGAAAAGAGGTTAGTTCTAACTCAAGAACCATGTTCTAAGTACCTTCTCTCTGCTCAGTGTTAGCCTAGACTACACAAGCAAAACAGTAAAGGAATTAAAGGTGTGGTGTCCTTGTCCTCAAGAAGTTCATCATCTGTTTTAGAAGTTCGTAAGGGACATTCTAACATTCTGATGTATGTGATGAGGTGCCAGGAGAGAGTAACGCCTTATACTAGTAGCGAAAGCATTAAAATCTGTGAATTATTTATTACAAAAATGCAGGTTCATGGTTACCCGTGACCTGCAGCCGTTCTTCCGCACACCGTGACTGTGGCAGTATGTAAGACACGAGGCCATGCCGAGGTGTAGCCAAGGGGGAGAGTGGAACCATGGCTGTTGGAGAGATTCTGCGCTATACCAAACAGAGAATCCTTCGGAGGCATTGTATATAGAGAGTGCATTCTGTCTTCTCGTTAGGGATGTTGAAATGTCTTCAGAAAATGGTCATTGGCGGGGAGTTTTTATAGGTTTGATGGCCCTTAGTTTGGATCCTGAAAGAACTTAAGAGGATTTGACTTCAAGAGTTAGATGAAGGGTATTTTAGGAGGAGAAATTGGTGCGATTGAAGCTATGTAGGTAGTGGAAAAGGCATTTATCAGTGGAAGAAAGAATGCCTTGTGTTAATTTGAGAGCTAATTGTTTCATAGATAGAATTTTCTAGCTGTTGCACCAGTTTGTTCTAGAGTTTATTGTTTGCTGGGGACTCTGTAATGAGTTTATTTTAGAGGGCTTAATTGCCTGGAGCTTTCAGACAGTTGGCCCTGTTTTGGTGTAAGGGGTAGGGAGGCAACTCACTTTTTTGGATAAAATTATTATTTGCCAGAGGTCATTGTGGCCAAAGTTATTTATCTTGGCTTCATTTTGTGTAAATACAGTGCAGTCGAGTATGAACTTAGCAACTCAGATAGGACAGTGCGTACTTTTGGATACATGCATATTTTTAAAAAGCCACTTCACATTTGTTTAGAGCTGTACAGTTTTTCAGAGGGACTTTCACATGCTCCTGTTTAACATTTTTAACACCCTTCTGAGACAGTATCATCATCACCCATTTGTTTGCAGCTGAGGAAACTGAGGTTAAGAGGAGCTACGTGTCTTCCCAAGAGGCATGTGGGCCAGAACTAGACAGCATTCTTGCCTTCAAGTCTGGGGCTCTTTTCCCTGGTGTGACAGACACCGACTCTCAGCAGAGACACTCCTGACCGGTGACCACTCGTCTGGTTGCTGGCGTCTCCTGAGTTCCTAGTACTCAGCCTTGTCATGAGGAACTGACTCAGAGAAATGAGAGTCTGCTGATTCAGAGCTGAATATCCTTTTCCCAGCCTCTCATTTCCCAGCTTTCTCTTCTCATAAATTGATTTCTATCCACTCCCAGGCAGCTCTCTTAGTCTTTGTAGTTCTTAAACTTCTGAAAGCACTTTAATAAGAGTCTTTCTCACCTAATTTGCCTGTGATAAACATTATATGAGAGGCTTTTATTTTAACTGGATTATGGTAGTATCACTCTTGTTACCTGTCAACTCCAAATTAAAGGAGAACAGGAGAAAAGCATCTTCTGTCATCACTGACTTACCTCTTAAACTAACCTCTACATAAATTTCCTTAAATAGCTCTTGTAACTTAATTCGGTGTACACTGACTAGTCCATCGAGTGGATTTGTAGCAGGCCAAGAATGAATGGGGGACTAGTAAGACAGCAATTGAGAGTCCTGGTAACATAGAGGGCTTGGACTAGGGTGGTAGCAGTGGAAATTTGATGTAGGCTGCCATATCTCCATGGGCGGGGGTCAGGAGGGTGCCAGGAGTGCCACATATTCCAGGTAAAACTTGCCCTTCTCCAGCTTTCATATCACCAGTGGGGAGTGAAGAAAGGGTCGTAGTACTTTGAGTACTTCCCGTATTTTGCCGTGTGTAATGCACACACACATTTTTGGCCCCAACTTTAGGGGAAAACAATCTTTCATTTTAAGTTTTAATTCAAATTTTATTTGTTTGTATTTAGGTACTTGTTTTTTGTATTATAAAGGAATTTTAACATTTATTTTTTAACATATTGTGGTACAAGAAATTTTATGTAACATAATTACAAAACACAACAGGTACAAATACAAGAAACTTTATGTATAAAATTTTTTTATATAAAAAACTGATTATCGTTTTTGAGGGTATTATTTTGCATACAGATATTGTTATTGATTTCTAGAGTTATACTTTTAATTCATAAGCATAATTAAAAGAAAAACATTTATATACATATGGAATTAGCACTACCTATGTAAAATGTGCACCCTTATTTTTCCCTCACATATTTGGGCAAAAAGTGTGGATTAAACATGGCAAAAGTATGGAAATTCCATTTTTCTCTGCATCCTCAGCATCCTGAACAGGGCCTGGCACATCAAATATTTGTAAGGATGAATGAATGGAGTCCGAAGTCTTTAGACAGTGTGTTTTAAAGGCAGGTTTGTAAATTGTTCTGCAACACCAATGAAGTAGCTATAAATTGTAGAAGAGTGTCAGTGTTTTTTATTTTATTTAATCCCACTAGGTGGTTTATTTAATTACAGCATGAATTGATAAGTAACTTACAGGAGTTCCAAAATTATCCCAATGGCAATAATAGTTACAATTGTTACAATAATAGTTATTGATTGTGTGATGCCATTTACAGTAATTTGACTGAATTATTTATTCCTCTGTGAGACAATTAATTGTATCCCCATGTTATAAATGTTAAAAAATTCTGATTGCTTAAAAATGTTTTTAAAACTGTTATATATGTAAGAGAGGGACAAAAAGGCCTTTTGACATCCAAAGTCTTCTCCAGGAAGACTCAGAGACGAATCTAGTGTGGGACACAGGTGTGTAGTTTACCTGAAGGGAACAAGTTATATGAGAATGTACAGAGCAATGAGAGGGCTTTTGCAGGGGGCCTCAGTGCTGAGTCAGCTAAGGGAGCTAAAGCTTCACTGTGACTTGGGCATGTGCGCTGCTGTGTCTGAGCACTGGCAGCTTCTTAGTCTGTGAATTTGCCTGTACAGCTCTGAGTTGCTCTGAGTAATCCAGGCTGCATCTTGTTCAAAGCATCAACGGAAAAGTTTAATTGTGTTAATAGCTGTACATCCAAACAGAAGGGAGCTGGAGCTGGCTGAGAGTTCCCCTGAGGTATTTTTTGAAACATGCTTCTCATGCATTAGACAGTTTGGGTAAGAATAATGACGGTTTTGATGAGGAGAGTGGGAGCACTGACATCTGGCAATACCTCAGAGCCGTTTCTGGTGAAATGGGTAGAGTGGGCAAGTGTGTCCTACAATAATTTCTGTAACAGCTCTTCAGGGCACCTTCAACTTCACTTCGTAACTGTGTGCCCTGGTCATATGCTTGGTAGAGAATTAAATTGTGAAAGATTCCAACCATGATGGCCCCAACCCAGTAGCTCAGCTTCCAACTCCTGAAGCAGATCTAGACTCCTGATACTTTCGCTAAGGTCCAAAAGCTAGTGACAGCCTGGTTTGAAATCAGAGTTAAACTTTAAAAGTTGTGTAAAATTTTGTCGCTAATATGTTTCTAACTTTTGGAAGTCTTGAAATTTACAGTGTGGTTGTTACTAATTTCTGTGGAATCTGGGCATGCGTTGTAAAAATCGTACATGGGTAAAAGGATTGTAGACTGAGGTCTGATATTGGACCTTAAAAATAAAAATGATGGAAGTCTTTATCTAAATTGCTGGTTATCTGGCTGAATCATTTTACTGAGACAAAGACGATAAGCAGTGCCTCTTCTTGTGGGTGGAGAGTTACACTGTAGATAGAGCCTTACAACCTTGACTTAGCAGGCCTGGCCTGGCCACCTCTTTTTCTTGTTAAAGGTTAGATATGAAATAGTTACCGTCACAGTTTTATTGTAACTCTCCTTATCAGGGCCACTGTTTCATTTATTAGGTTAGGGAACTCCTGGAGTCTCATCTTTCTTTTCCTTATCTTTGTTGCCAGCATGTTGGTGCGTGGTTAGATAGGCTTTGAATAGCACTTTTTCAATAAAAGTAAAATGTGTGTAGCTTAAAAATCCCCTTATTGTTATGTATACGTATTGCTGCTAGGTACTAGTCTATGTCTCCCAATAAAGGGAAATTGGGGAGTTTTGTTTTTAGTTCGATAATTTAAAATGGTAAACAACTGCAGCTATATGCTTTACTGGCTTATATAAATTTAATGATAGCAATTATGTTGAAGGAAAAACAGTGTGACTAGAATTGCACTCGGACAGGGCGAGTACTTCGCTTTTCCTTTCAGCTGTCTGAGATCGTTTTGACTCTGATAAGTCCCTCACAATAAAGAATTCAAATGATCATTACTAGTTTGGCTGCAAAAACTTTTTAAATGGTTGAATCCACTGTTTGTAAATAATACAGACATGTCGAAAAATGGACAATAGAGAAGAATCAAAGGGAAGGCATTCTTAGTCTCCTAGTCAGACATTCTGATATTTCTTCCGAGTTCTTTCTTTCCACAGTGAGATTTTGAAAAGCACTCTTGTTACCACGGCGCACATACAACTTTGTATCCTGCTCGTTTTATTGCACTTCATAGCCTGAGAATTTTCTGTGTGTCACAGACTGTGAGGACATGCCACCCGTTCGTTCTCAGTCACCGAGCGCCCTTCCTGTGCTGGGTGGTAAACGCTGTGGCCCCTCACAGTCGGGGCAGGTGGGAATGGACGTAATCTGCACTGTAATTAGGAACTGACGTTGTCCTGAATTTTCATGTAACTTGTATCCGAATCTGAAAGCTAAAGTATCTCCCAGGTAGTTCCTCATTTTAAGTCAAAGCAGTAATGCTGGTTGATTTCATTGCACATCTCAGCTAGCTTGTACGGATCCCAAACTACTCTGTGTCCCTCGCTGCAGGGCTGAGCTGGGCAGGGTCAGGTGAGGAGGGCAGAGCAGGCACGCTGTGGGGCGGCAGCTGCGCCTGGCTCCTGCACAGGGATAGTTTACCCGAGAGCTGGGCAGGGTTCATGGCAAGGTGCCTCAGTCACCCAGAGTACGCGTGACTGGGGCCTCGCCCTCACGGAGGACTCAATGAGGGAGGATCTAAACATTGGAAGTGGTGTGGAGTTCAGGATGTAGGAGAAAGGATTTGATATAGTTGAACAGTCGGTGACACCCAACTGTCTCTTCCCAAATCAGTCCTCAAATGGGTAGGCACAGACGTGCACCTCCCGGCAGGATAGGCTGAGGATGAGTGGTGTGGGCTAGTGAGCAGGGCTGCCTGGACATAAATGGTGCCCCAGCCACTGACACACTCCATTATTTGGACTGGTTCCTCAACCTTTCTGTGCTCCTTTCTCTTCGTCTGTTAGAAGACGACGTTTGTGCTCTCAGCTTCCTGTGATTAAATGGAACACTGTTAGAACAACGCCTGGCATGTAGAATAAACACTTGACCAATCCAGCTAGTTATTATCTACTTTGTATGTACGTATTGCCAAATTTCCTGAGTGCTGAGCTTGTCAGATCAGTTTATTTGGCATTAGGGGCAGGTCTGTCATTTTCTGATTGCACACTGAACTGGTATTATAAGGCTGGGCCGCTGCTTAGGTATTTGGAGCTATTCATGATCATATTTCTGAAAACAGACAAGCAT
Source organism: Lyroderma lyra (assembly GCA_004026885.1). NCBI lineage: Eukaryota > Metazoa > Chordata > Mammalia > Chiroptera > Megadermatidae > Lyroderma > Lyroderma lyra. The sequence continues at coordinate 110,189 of PVJL010004842.1, forward strand.
TAGCAGACTTGATCTTAAACCTGATCTGCCTCCAAAGCCCATTCCTCTAAATTACAGTGCTCCAAGAAGGCTTCATCGCCTTGCTTTCGTCCATTTGCTCTAGCCTAGCATGAGCGCCTATTTCTTTGTAACTTTGTATGGAACTGAAACATGTTGACAGAAACGTGTACGTGTTCTGCTTGCTGCATGTTGACAGCACCGTCGCCCAGATCAAGAAACAGTACTTTATCAGCATCTATTATTATCTGATTACCATTTTGTGTCTCCTTCTGGGGATGACACTTTGAAAGCCACGGGGAGAGAGGCCTGTGATCAGTTGCTCGTGGGTGTACGGCAAGGGCATTGTGGAAAAGAGGGAATTACAGTAATCCCCCCTCATCCGCGGTCTTGCTTTCTGTGGTTTCAATTTCCCACGGTCAGTGGCAGTCTGAATATATTAAATGGAAAATTCCAGAATAAACAACACACAAGATTTAAATTGGGTTCTGTTCTGAGTAGTGTGATAAAGTCTTGTACCATCCAGCGCTGTCCCACCTGGGCTGTGAATCATCCCTTTGTCCAGCGTCTCCATGCTGCAGACCCCGCCACAAGCCCCCTCTGTTAGTCACTTAGGGTCTCAGTTATCAGATTAACTCATGGTATTGCAGTGTCTGTGTTCAGGTAACTCTTATTTTACTTCATAATGGCTCCAAAGTGCAAGAGGAGTGATACTGGTAATTTGGGTATGCAAAAGAGAAGACCAAGTCCCTCTGTTAAGTGAAAATGTGAAAGTTCTCAATTTAATAAGCAAAGAAAAAACTCATCCTGAGGTTGCTTAGATCTATGGTAAGAATGAATCTTCTGTGAAGTTGTGAAGAAAGAAAAAGAAAGTCATGCTAGTATTGCTGTTGCACCTTTAACTGTAAAAGTTACAGCCACGGTGGGGTGATAAATGCTTAGTTCAGATGGAAAGGGCATTAAAATTTTAGATGGAAGACTTGACATCATCATGGCTCAATGATCCTCCTTCGACAATTTGTCCGAAGGTCAGTAGTAGCCTAATGCTATGTCACAGGGCCTGATCTCATCACGTAGGTTTTGAATCATCTCACATCTCACAAGTAGAAGGGTGAGTATAGTAATAAGATATTTTAAGAGAGCCCACATTCACATAACTTGTATTACAGCATGTTATCATATTCTATTTTATTTTTAGTTATTGCCCTTAATCCCTTACTGTCCCCAATTTATAAATACAACTTTATCATAGGTATATATAATATGTATAGGAAAAAATATAGCATGTACAGGGTTTGGTACTATCCACAGTTTCAGACATGTACTGACGGTCTTAGAACTTATCTGCCATTGATAAGGGGGGACTCCAGGGGACTCCAGTACCTCAGTAAGAGGATGTCCACTGTGGTGGCTGTTGTTGTGCCCCTCCATTTCCTCCCTGCCATTTAGTCTTCCTTTTTTCTTGTTTCGGTAATGTGAAGAGGCAGAGAAATATTCTTTATAGAGAGATTCATTAGATAAGAATAATTAGACTGGACTTTTTGGAGAACCGTGTTAGGCCTTAGTTTTTTCTCTGTTCAAACCCATCTCTTTCAGTGGTGGCTTCTGAGTTAATTTTTCATTACATACAGTGGTCACATTTTTTTTTTCATCACCCGAAGAGTTTAAAGTCAAGGCAATGCCAAATTGTGTGAATACTTACCTTGAAACTCTCCTGACTTTAATTCTAGATCAGCCATGGGAAAGGATTTTTTCCTCACATGCCAAATCTTTTGGATTGGAGCTGGGTCCCTGGAACGCTGCATTGGAAGGATTTGGAAGGAGTCTGGGCACAGGGAAACAGTGTTCTGGTTCATTAGAGATTTTGGCCATGGGCAAAAGAGATTGGAATGGCGTCTCATATTTGCCTTGTATGGCCTAAATGATACGTCAGCTGTTTCTTGACTTGTAAACTGAGCACTCTTCTGTAGGAACCACTCAGTTCCTGGGCTGTGAGAGTGGAAGCAGTGCAAACACAGCAGTCTACCTTTCTTACCTACGTTGAGTTATACTACTTCTACACTTCTCTCATCTTCCCTTCTAAACTCATGGAACTTCCATTTTAAATATAAGGAAATTTGGAGCTTATAGCATATAATGGTTGTGGTTTTGATAGACATCTCTACTTGTCTCATAATCAAGTTGACATGAGACAGATTAACAGAAGAAAATAACCAAGTTTATTATGTATGTACATATGAGAGTTCCATGAGAATATGGGACCTGAGGATAAATCAGACAGTTGAGACTTATATACTATCTCCAGCTAAGGAGAAAGCGGGGGAGGTAGTGGTTTGCACTTCAAAGGGAAGGTAGACAAGTCACAGGCAGATGAGAAGGAGCAGACAGTTGATAAACTCTTGCCAGCCATCCAGAACAGTGGGACACAGAGCAGCGTCTAACAGACTTGGCGAGGTTCCTCCCTGTGTAAGGTCAGTGCATAGCTTCCCAAGGCACATACTTCGAAGGTGACCGTAGTGATATTCAGCAGTGAGGTATGTAGCACTTTTTCTAGGTTGAGTTCATGAAGTTAATTGTCCGACCTCATGTGCCACACTTAGTTCATAATACATTAAGGTGATGGCTCCTTGCTTTCTTTTTGCAGGTTTTTCTACCTGAATTCCTATATGCAGGTAAGGGAGAGGTAAAAGGCTCTTCTTGAATCTTTTATTTCTTAAAAATAAACAACTTAAAATAACCAGTATCCCAGAAAGGCATATGTTGGGGTGGCAAACTTTGCTCCCCCTCCTAATAAATGAAAGAGAAAGTATGTGTTTGAGCACAAACCCCCTCCTGATCAAAGTATATGCACAAGAAGCACACTGTTGTAGGAGATTCCTATCATAGTTTTAATGTAAATATTCAGTGGCATTAAACCAATCGAAAGTTATCTATTGGGCATCTATGCCTAGGACCTGTATGAGGTACGAAGATGAATGTCAACACCCAGTTTTTATATTCAGAGAGCCTATGATCTAGTTAGGATCATAAGGCATGTACATTACTCTGTTGCAAAACAATTATGTGTTTAGTGTTAAAAGTGTAATGTCAAAAAATTGTAGAGAAATTCAAGAGAGAAAAAGATCTTAGAGCCTAGGGCGGCTTCGTGGGGAAGGTGGAATTGTGACTGAGGAAGTGCTCTCAAATGTGTGGGTTTCCAGGGCAGCAGCAGTCAGTCGCACCCTGGGAACTTGTCACAAATGTAAATTCTCAGGCTCCACCCCAGACATGCTGAATCAGAAACCCGGGGGAGCCGGCCCAGCACTCCCTGTTTATAAGCACGCTGGTTGAGTTCATGAAGTTAATTGTCCGACCTCATATGCCACACTTAGTTCATAATACATAGTCCCTCTGCCCAGGAACTGGTGGCTGAGAGGTGTGCTGCTGACTGACCAGGAGAAGCCGTGACCCGCACGTGGCCGTGTCGGGGAAAGAGGGCTGCCTGAACCAAGAGGCCCGGGGTGGGGTGGGGTGGGGGGTTCGGGTTTCCTGTGCTGCTGTTTCTGTTCAAGAGACTTTCCCCAGTGCAGTGTGACCCTCGTGTCCTCTGAATGCCCTTTGTAACCATGTTGTCCTTTTCACCTCTTACTGTTCTGATCATTTAAAATGTTTTCATCATCTGGATGGCGGGTAAAATTTGCATTTTTTGTAACTGTTTGAAGTCTGTGGAAAATGTAAAACATCAAAATTACTGAACAGCTTTGTGGCTGTTAGATAAATGTATACAGAACATGTATTTGAAAAGAGGATTGCATGTCCTTTCATCAAGTCCTAGAAAAATATCTTTCAGAGATCGAAGTTTTAAAACTAAAATTCGTTCTTATACATAAAAGTGGGATGTGTTTCCTCTGCATAGTTTCTAAAATTCAGTTACTTTGGCATTCTTAAAGGGCCCACCCATCAGCACGGAACTATACCTTCTTTACTCCTGTGATTTTAGATGAGGTAGACACTAGGTGAACTGGAGAGCTTGATTTGCAGCCTCGCTTGGGCCGCATGTAAATGCCCCTGCTGATGGTGAAAGGGTTTGCTTTCAGCCTTTGCTCACTGAGCCGCCCTGTGCCTAAAATGCAAAAGTTAAGAGTGCTTGCATGGTGATCTTCTGATTCCCTGTTAAAAAGAGAAAGTGATTTTAAAGATAGTTCAAGGGGAAAATGGAGAGCCCATACACAGTGCAGTTAAGGTTTAAGTTTAAAATGCGTTCCCCTTTCTGGAAAAATTAACTCATTTTTTCCTAATTTGGTTTTTGTCTTGCCACTTTCAATTTAGCATGTGCCACAGAGAAGTCTAGTCACTGTTGTAGGTGTGTTGTAACCTTTATTTTTTCAGAGGAGGATATATTAAAGATCTTTCATGGATTTGCTATAGAGGAACCTTGGAGTCACATAAGTAATAAAGTCGTAAGGTAATTGAGACCTCTGCCATGATGTCATGAGATTTTCTCACACTGTGGAGTGAAATAAAGGGCTGCCATGTATAAAGATACATTTAAAACCTTCTGAAACTAAAAACTCATCAAATTTTAGGGATTCGTTAAGTTTTCTTCGGCCAAATTCAAGAATGAGAAAGAGGAAAAGGAATTGGGACAATCCTTTGTAATTGTATCGAGATTTGACCTGTATTTTAGTGACCTATGCTTATTATTTCTTCTAAAAGAGAATATATATTTTTCTGTGAATTCAGTACCATGGAAAAATCATCTTGATTCTATAACATTATTCTCATTTTAAAGATGAAGATGTCAGTGTGGGAAGTCAGAATTGAATGGCTTTCGTCATTGCGTTCTGGTAGTTCAGGGCTTTCTCGGCTTGAATATGCCCAGGAATCAGGAATTCAGTGCGAGAGTTTTGAGCGTTTATAGCTTCTCACATATAATTTTTCTTATTAATCGATCTATCTATTTAAAATGGGTACTTGATTGATATTAAGGATGTGCCCTACTTTCCCTCTCCCTTGTCTCCTATACATTGAGCCCTACATTCCTCTGTTGTGGGTAACCATCTCTCTCATTTGCCATGGGCAGAATTTTGCAAGGTTGCAGAGTAAGACCTGTCAGCTGACACTTGCTCACATGAGAGCCATTAAGAGGGTGGTGTGGCCAATGTCAGAACAACCTTGCAGCTGACGGCAAGTCACTGCATTTGCCCAGAGCCATATGAATAGGTCTTGTGACCAGTTGTTTGACTACCGCAAAATCTCCAACAGAGGAGCTCAGATGGAATGAGTCAGTTCAAGCTGTTCAACCTGTTGTGCTTTTTCTTTTGCTGACAGGACTACAAGCTTAGGAACAAAACTAGGAAGTGAGATTCGGACTTGTCTGTTTATAATGGGTTTGCTGAAAGCATATTTTATGATGGATGCATCTGACTTCCTAAGTCATTGGAGAGCTTAATTTACGTAACACATCAATGTTCCTTTTTTTCTTTAAAAAAGAAACTTCTGAAAGAGGAAATTCATAGCCTCCTGCGGAGTAGCTTGTCTCACCTACTCTGCAGGGAGCGCAGTGATCGTTTGGGGCAGCGAGTCAGTGCTGAATATCCCTCAGCCAACAAGGGATCGGCACCATTTGTGTCCAAGCCCACGCTGATAGTCAGGACACACCAGAAGACGGTTAACCGACTCAGGCGATGTGTGGAGGCACAGCAAAGACCACCAACTGGCCAGGGGGCCGGCCGGATTCAACCAGTTGTGTGAGTGGTGCCGATTCTGGTGCTGGGAGGACGTACAGGACGCTTTTATGCACAAGGATTCGAAAATGTGCCTGGGTAGGAAGGGACACCGCTCACACGGAACTCAACAACAGGTTTGAAACTTTAGTTCTATTGCAAAATCTAAGTGAATTTTTTAACTCTGTACGAAGCAGATGAAATCGTGTTGATCTGAAAGTTGTTTTTTGAGAGTACTTCTTGAGTAGGAGACACGGAGTGGCTGCTTGGTAGGTGTGCGGGAACGAGTGTGTTTCTTTGCAGGAAAGATAAAGGCATGGGTGTATGTTTGTGACTGTTTCAGTGCTGCTACACATCTGCCTGGAGCCAGCTTGTAAGAAATAGTTACATCCTTGTCCTGTGTTGCTGCTTGAACTATATGCTATCTCAGTGGCCATCAGGAAGGCGTTGTAGGTCTGAGGTTGTCACCCCAGTTGGTACATGGGCACAGAGTTGTGAGTTCTCATTCCTCCGTTTGAATGGAGGGCAGGGGGATATTTGTGCTTTTTGGGTAGGAGATGTGGTGGTGAGGGAGAACCCAGTCTTTCTCTTCTGGAAAATCCTTTTCATGGGAAGGATGGTATTATGATGAACTAATTTTAATAATGGAGCTTATCTAAAAAGAAGAGTGTACTTGATATATTCTTTGAGGTTGATTTCTTTTTCATTCATTTTGGAATACTTCATTAATGTTAGTAGTTGCTCTTAATTTAAACATTCTTTGTAAAGAATTTATTGCATGTCAATGAAAAAGAAAAATCCTCAGAATTACATTTCATTCCAAAATTGTTTATAGGTAGGTAATAAGAAGACCCAAAGGTTAAGCTCTGATCCTTATAATTAGTATAAAAATAAATTTCTAAATTCACTAAAATGTTATCTTTTCCTTATAGATGTTTTTTCAAAATTAATATGTCTCATCAATTCCTTATCCCATAAATATGAGAGCCATCCTGCAAGTACCCAGCCATGGGCTCTAACAGATAGGGTCATTTATGGCTGTTTTTTTTTCCAGACAGCCCTTGTATATTTCTTGGTTGATTAAAAATAATTAGGATATAGTTTCTGTCATATAAAAGTCTTTGCTTTCTTTAGTAGAAATGTAATAAAATGGTATACTCCACCCTAGTATATGAGCCTAGTAGATTGGAGAATTAGGAAGAAGTGTGGAATTTCTTTTATGGATGTTGGGTTACATGCTGTCTACTCAATTAAAGAGATGTATTTGTAGAGAAAGAGGTGACGAACTGTGGTACATTAGAAAAAGACATTTGAGGGTCCAGACAAGAATTTCACTTTTATACTGCCTGTTTTTGCCTGTTTCTTCTCAAGAAAGGGCAGCTGAGAAAAAGGAATCTGGCCGGTGGTCCTGGTCTGTCGCCTGGCTCTGCTGCCCAGAAGCCTGGTAACCACGGCAGAGGCTCCCGGGTTTTCTGGGTCTCGCTCTCAGCTGTCCAGCTACGGCATTGGTTCAGACTATTTTTAAAAATCTTTCCTCCTCTAAGATTCTAAGATCTAGTAGCATCAGGCCCTTCTGCATTCCCTATTTTTGTTCTTCATCCAATTTTAGAACTCCCATATAGGTATTTGGGGGTAAGGAGTGACATCCACATAAGAAAATAACAGGTAGGGCCACACCCATTTTTTAAAACAACTTCTAAAGTTTTTGGTGTGCACTTCTTTTTGTCACTCTCAGTGAAATTACTATTCTTTGGTTGATTTTAATCATTTTTAAACAACACTAAAATTAACAAAACATATTGATATCTACTTTCTTTCATGAGTTTAACTTTTTTAGATTTGCATCTCTGATACTAAGATTTTTTTTTTTTTAAGATTTCTGTACGGTGATGACAGATACTTGTCAATTCATTGGCATTCATCTCCAGTTGGGCCAGTTGTCTTGGTAGCCCTCATTTAATTTCTCTTCCCCCTCTACGATTTTGAGATCCTTACTTGTTATTTGTGTTGTTTGGCTTCCTGAATTTCTTTAGGACTTGGACCAGCCTGGAGGGGAGAGTGAATTATTGACAGGAGCTTGCACTGTAAGGGTCTGGTTCCAAAGTGCTCACGAGTTACCTGTCCATGTCTGGCGGCAGTCCGTTAAGTATGACCTCAAGTCCCTCTTTGCTCTTGCGTATCTTAAATCAGTAGTTTTCAGTGGTCGTCTTAGCCCAGCGCACTAAGTATATTTTCATTTCACAGTTGGGGATCCCCATTGGTGGAGGATTGACTTAGGTTATGTATGGATTTTTGACTGCATTGGTGGTCGGCCCCCAACTCTTGTTTTGTTCAAGGGTCAACTGTAATTTTTGTTTTGTTTTTCTCTTTTCATAATTTTCTAGTTACTCAAAAGTGAAGAGAAAGATTCCAGAAATGCATTGGAGTTGTGTTGGGTACCTTGCTGTTGGCCACAGGGTAAAACTGACACAGTTCAGTGTAGAAAGAAGCATTTTCATCTTCCCAGTTACATTTCACGTGGAATGAAGGATTCAGTGTCCAAGTTTGTCCTCTGTATCTTTACTTCCATTCTCCTTAATCTCCAGATTGACAGATGATGGGATTCAGTTCATTTCACAAAATTCCAGAATAAACAAAAATCCTGCAGAATTTGATGAGGAATCTTAAATGGTTTGTCAGTTAAACATTCCATGCTAAAACTCAATTCAAATCTCTTAACTCTGAAACATAATGCTGGTATATGGTGTAGTCTTCAAATAATTGCTTTCAGTCTTCTTTCTTTAAATATCAACAATAGCAAAGCCACTGAGAACTTGATTTTTTGAGCTTTCCCAGCAAATTAGGTAAGTTCACAGGGCTGTTTATATGACGAATGTGGGAGTATTTGCCAAACTTATCTGTCAATCGTTGGTTCTCTGATGGCAAGAAAAAATTTGACATAACCATGTCTTAAACAGTGTATACCTTACACACCCTGAAGAGGAACTGAAACAAAGCACTTCAGAGTCAATTGTGCTTGAAGTTTCATATCTTGAAATTTGGAAGAGATTCTTTGGACTGCATTAGAATCACCAGGATGGAAGGAGCACAGGAATTACTGAATGCAGATATCCAACTTACCTACAATTTGGATGAACTAATTCTACTAAAATTGATGTTTGTGGTCATTGCTTCACAAGACAATAAATACAGAAACCAGGAGGTATTTTCCCCTGCTGAAATGCTTTACAGAGATATGCCAACCATTTTACTAGCAGTCTTTATTTATAGTACTTAGGATTATTGACTAGGAAATTAAAAAAAAAATCGTCGCAGATTTAGAGAGAGATGTGCTAAGGGAACAGACTGAAGATTTCTAAAGATTTTAGTATAAGATTGTTAAAAGAAAGTCTGCAGGTTGTAGGAGTGGGAAGAGTGTTTCTGTGTTCTTCACTTAAAAACACTGTGTGAAAAACATTCTGCTTTGATGCTAAGAAAATGTAGCTGTGGGACAGGTTGAATGAAGTGGGTAGAGAGAGAAAAACAAACCCTGTCAGCTGATGGTCTTGTGCTTCATGACAAGCTTCACAGGGACTTGTGTATTGCTGGGTGTGACTCTCTCAGATGAATTGGGTGTTGCTGTCACAAGTTCTTCTGCCCTTCTAGCATTCCTACCCTTTTCACTGATTTTAGGTGCCATGAGGAATTTTCTTTTACTACGAAAAAGAGTTTATGTCCACCAGTTGATGGTTGGGATTTCGAGATGTCATTTGAGAGTGACTGAGTGCATGAAGGAGTGCAAAGGATGTCCCAGTATTGCCGCAAAGTCATGTCTGATTGAGGTTTAAAGAACATGTGTCTTTTCCATTGGAGGCCACTTTTCTTCCTGGGAATGAATCAGAGCAGTCTTAGTACAGGGGCTTTGAAGAGAGTGTGAACTCACTTCAGAGAAGCTGACAACTGACTTAAACACTTTTGTCTGGGTCTTATTTTGATAAGTATTTATCACATAACAGAGCAAAGCCCTTGCTCTTAGTCACCATAATTGTGTCCTGAATGACAGTGTTCCAGACAGAAGACAAGGTTACTCCATCTCTGGGTCCATGGGCCAGCTGTTGGGCAGCTTCTAAACACCCTTTTCTCGAGTTCCTGGCCAGCTGGAATCTCACTGAACCAGTCCACGATTTCTGGTTCTCTTGTTATGAGTCCTGTTGTGAGTCAGGCTGTGGGTTAGCCTTATCCTTTTATTGTTATAGTAACAAAAGCTGAATAGCTGCTGAACAGTGATGTATCAAGCCCTGGTGGGAATTGGTGAGAGCAATCATAACCTGTGTCCCATCTAAGATTATGACTGAACTCCCAATCAAAAGCCACCAAAGGGAATCGAGCCCATGGGCTCTAGAAACATCAAGGTTCCTGGCAATTCTTTTCCCCTCTTATGGGATCCCAGGTTTATATGGGTGTTAGGTAACAAGCATCCATCCATCCATCAGTGTTTATATATTTGAAGGGTTTAATCCTCATCAGTTTAGAAAAGTTAAAAAAAAAAAAAA